>OY821520.1:186776527-186981527 GCA_963682025.1 Cordilura impudica | reverse complement strand
ATAATAATAATAATAATAATAATAATAATAATAATAATAATAATAATAATAATAATAATAATAATAATAATAATAATAATAATAATAATAATAATAATAATAATAATAATAATAATAATAATAATAATAATAATAATAATAATAATAATAATAATAATAATAATAATAATAATAATAATAATAATAATAATAATAATAATAATAATAATAATAATAATAATAATAATAATAATAATAATAATAATAATAATAATAATAATAATAATAATAATAATAATAATAATAATAATAATAATAATAATAATAATAATAATAATAATAATAATAATAATAATAATAATAATAATAATAATAATAATAATAATAATAATAATAATAATAATAATAATAATAATAATAATAATAATAATAATAATAATAATAATAATAATAATAATAATAATAATAATAATAATAATAATAATAATAATAATAATAATAATAATAATAATAATAATAATAATAATAATAATAATAATAATAATAATAATAATAATAATAATAATAATAATAATAATAATAATAATAATAATAATAATAATAATAATAATAATAATAATAATAATAATAATAATAATAATAATAATAATAATAATAATAATAATAATAATAATAATAATAATAATAATAATAATAATAATAATAATAATAATAATAATAATAATAATAATAATAATAATAATAATAATAATAATAATAATAATAATAATAATAATAATAATAATAATAATAATAATAATAATAATAATAATAATAATAATAATAATAATAATAATAATAATAATAATAATAATAATAATAATAATAATAATAATAATAATAATAATAATAATAATAATAATAATAATAATAATAATAATAATAATAATAATAATAATAATAATAATAATAATAATAATAATAATAATAATAATAATAATAATAATAATAATAATAATAATAATAATAATAATAATAATAATAATAATAATAATAATAATAATAATAATAATAATAATAATAATAATAATAATAATAATAATAATAATAATAATAATAATAATAATAATAATAATAATAATAATAATAATAATAATAATAATAATAATAATAATAATAATAATAATAATAATAATAATAATAATAATAATAATAATAATAATAATAATAATAATAATAATAATAATAATAATAATAATAATAATAATAATAATAATAATAATAATAATAATAATAATAATAATAATAATAATAATAATAATAATAATAATAATAATAATAATAATAATAATAATAATAATAATAATAATAATAATAATAATAATAATAATAATAATAATAATAATAATAATAATAATAATAATAATAATAATAATAATAATAATAATAATAATAATAATAATAATAATAATAATAATAATAATAATAATAATAATAATAATAATAATAATAATAATAATAATAATAATAATAATAATAATAATAATAATAATAATAATAATAATAATAATAATAATAATAATAATAATAATAATAATAATAATAATAATAATAATAATAATAATAATAATAATAATAATAATAATAATAATAATAATAATAATAATAATAATAATAATAATAATAATAATAATAATAATAATAATAATAATAATAATAATAATAATAATAATAATAATAATAATAATAATAATAATAATAATAATAATAATAATAATAATAATAATAATAATAATAATAATAATAATAATAATAATAATAATAATAATAATAATAATAATAATAATAATAATAATAATAATAATAATAATAATAATAATAATAATAATAATAATAATAATAATAATAATAATAATAATAATAATAATAATAATAATAATAATAATAATAATAATAATAATAATAATAATAATAATAATAATAATAATAATAATAATAATAATAATAATAATAATAATAATAATAATAATAATAATAATAATAATAATAATAATAATAATAATAATAATAATAATAATAATAATAATAATAATAATAATAATAATAATAATAATAATAATAATAATAATAATAATAATAATAATAATAATAATAATAATAATAATAATAATAATAATAATAATAATAATAATAATAATAATAATAATAATAATAATAATAATAATAATAATAATAATAATAATAATAATAATAATAATAATAATAATAATAATAATAATAATAATAATAATAATAATAATAATAATAATAATAATAATAATAATAATAATAATAATAATAATAATAATAATAATAATAATAATAATAATAATAATAATAATAATAATAATAATAATAATAATAATAATAATAATAATAATAATAATAATAATAATAATAATAATAATAATAATAATAATAATAATAATAATAATAATAATAATAATAATAATAATAATAATAATAATAATAATAATAATAATAATAATAATAATAATAATAATAATAATAATAATAATAATAATAATAATAATAATAATAATAATAATAATAATAATAATAATAATAATAATAATAATAATAATAATAATAATAATAATAATAATAATAATAATAATAATAATAATAATAATAATAATAATAATAATAATAATAATAATAATAATAATAATAATAATAATAATAATAATAATAATAATAATAATAATAATAATAATAATAATAATAATAATAATAATAATAATAATAATAATAATAATAATAATAATAATAATAATAATAATAATAATAATAATAATAATAATAATAATAATAATAATAATAATAATAATAATAATAATAATAATAATAATAATAATAATAATAATAATAATAATAATAATAATAATAATAATAATAATAATAATAATAATAATAATAATAATAATAATAATAATAATAATAATAATAATAATAATAATAATAATAATAATAATAATAATAATAATAATAATAATAATAATAATAATAATAATAATAATAATAATAATAATAATAATAATAATAATAATAATAATAATAATAATAATAATAATAATAATAATAATAATAATAATAATAATAATAATAATAATAATAATAATAATAATAATAATAATAATAATAATAATAATAATAATAATAATAATAATAATAATAATAATAATAATAATAATAATAATAATAATAATAATAATAATAATAATAATAATAATAATAATAATAATAATAATAATAATAATAATAATAATAATAATAATAATAATAATAATAATAATAATAATAATAATAATAATAATAATAATAATAATAATAATAATAATAATAATAATAATAATAATAATAATAATAATAATAATAATAATAATAATAATAATAATAATAATAATAATAATAATAATAATAATAATAATAATAATTTTTTTTTTAAATTTTTTTTTTTTTTTTAAAATTTTATTTATTTATTATTATATAACATAGAAATACAATTCAATTTTCCTTGCGAAGCCTTAATGGCTTGTCTGCAGGATATTACAAATATTTTGAGTTAAAAATGATAATGCATTCATTGCTGAGAGGAGAAAAAAAAAAATTAATAATAATAATAATAATAATAATAATAATAATAATAATAATAATAATAATAATAATAATAATAATAATAATAATAATAATAATAATAATAATAATAATAATAATAATAATAATAATAATAATAATAATAATAATAATAATAATAATAATAATAATAATAATAATAATAATAATAATAATAATAATAATAATAATAATAATAATAATAATAATAATAATAATAATAATAATAATAATAATAATAATAATAATAATAATAATAATAATAATAATAATAATAATAATAATAATAATAATAATAATAATAATAATAATAATAATAATAATAATAATAATAATAATAATAATAATAATAATAATAATAATAATAATAATAATAATAATAATAATAATAATAATAATAATAATAATAATAATAATAATAATAATAATAATAATAATAATAATAATAATAATAATAATAATAATAATAATAATAATAATAATAATAATAATAATAATAATAATAATAATAATAATAATAATAATAATAATAATAATAATAATAATAATAATAATAATAATAATAATAATAATAATAATAATAATAATAATAATAATAATAATAATAATAATAATAATAATAATAATAATAATAATAATAATAATAATAATAATAATAATAATAATAATAATAATAATAATAATAATAATAATAATAATAATAATAATAATAATAATAATAATAATAATAATAATAATAATAATAATAATAATAATAATAATAATAATAATAATAATAATAATAATAATAATAATAATAATAATAATAATAATAATAATAATAATAATAATAATAATAATAATAATAATAATAATAATAATAATAATAATAATAATAATAATAATAATAATAATAATAATAATAATAATAATAATAATAATAATAATAATAATAATAATAATAATAATAATAATAATAATAATAATAATAATAATAATAATAATAATAATAATAATAATAATAATAATAATAATAATAATAATAATAATAATAATAATAATAATAATAATAATAATAATAATAATAATAATAATAATAATAATAATAATAATAATAATAATAATAATAATAATAATAATAATAATAATAATAATAATAATAATAATAATAATAATAATAATAATAATAATAATAATAATAATAATAATAATAATAATAATAATAATAATAATAATAATAATAATAATAATAATAATAATAATAATAATAATAATAATAATAATAATAATAATAATAATAATAATAATAATAATAATAATAATAATAATAATAATAATAATAATAATAATAATAATAATAATAATAATAATAATAATAATAATAATAATAATAATAATAATAATAATAATAATAATAATAATAATAATAATAATAATAATAATAATAATAATAATAATAATAATAATAATAATAATAATAATAATAATAATAATAATAATAATAATAATAATAATAATAATAATAATAATAATAATAATAATAATAATAATAATAATAATAATAATAATAATAATAATAATAATAATAATAATAATAATAATAATAATAATAATAATAATAATAATAATAATAATAATAATAATAATAATAATAATAATAATAATAATAATAATAATAATAATAATAATAATAATAATAATAATAATAATAATAATAATAATAATAATAATAATAATAATAATAATAATAATAATAATAATAATAATAATAATAATAATAATAATAATAATAATAATAATAATAATAATAATAATAATAATAATAATAATAATAATAATAATAATAATAATAATAATAATAATAATAATAATAATAATAATAATAATAATAATAATAATAATAATAATAATAATAATAATAATAATAATAATAATAATAATAATAATAATAATAATAATAATAATAATAATAATAATAATAATAATAATAATAATAATAATAATAATAATAATAATAATAATAATAATAATAATAATAATAATAATAATAATAATAATAATAATAATAATAATAATAATAATAATAATAATAATAATAATAATAATAATAATAATAATAATAATAATAATAATAATAATAATAATAATAATAATAATAATAATAATAATAATAATAATAATAATAATAATAATAATAATAATAATAATAATAATAATAATAATAATAATAATAATAATAATAATAATAATAATAATAATAATAATAATAATAATAATAATAATAATAATAATAATAATAATAATAATAATAATAATAATAATAATAATAATAATAATAATAATAATAATAATAATAATAATAATAATAATAATAATAATAATAATAATAATAATAATAATAATAATAATAATAATAATAATAATAATAATAATAATAATAATAATAATAATAATAATAATAATAATAATAATAATAATAATAATAATAATAATAATAATAATAATAATAATAATAATAATAATAATAATAATAATAATAATAATAATAATAATAATAATAATAATAATAATAATAATAATAATAATAATAATAATAATAATAATAATAATAATAATAATAATAATAATAATAATAATAATAATAATAATAATAATAATAATAATAATAATAATAATAATAATAATAATAATAATAATAATAATAATAATAATAATAATAATAATAATAATAATAATAATAATAATAATAATAATAATAATAATAATAATAATAATAATAATAATAATAATAATAATAATAATAATAATAATAATAATAATAATAATAATAATAATAATAATAATAATAATAATAATAATAATAATAATAATAATAATAATAATAATAATAATAATAATAATAATAATAATAATAATAATAATAATAATAATAATAATAATAATAATAATAATAATAATAATAATAATAATAATAATAATAATAATAATAATAATAATAATAATAATAATAATAATAATAATAATAATAATAATAATAATAATAATAATAATAATAATAATAATAATAATAATAATAATAATAATAATAATAATAATAATAATAATAATAATAATAATAATAATAATAATAATAATAATAATAATAATAATAATAATAATAATAATAATAATAATAATAATAATAATAATAATAATAATAATAATAATAATAATAATAATAATAATAATAATAATAATAATAATAATAATAATAATAATAATAATAATAATAATAATAATAATAATAATAATAATAATAATAATAATAATAATAATAATAATAATAATAATAATAATAATAATAATAATAATAATAATAATAATAATAATAATAATAATAATAATAATAATAATAATAATAATAATAATAATAATAATAATAATAATAATAATAATAATAATAATAATAATAATAATAATAATAATAATAATAATAATAATAATAATAATAATAATAATAATAATAATAATAATAATAATAATAATAATAATAATAATAATAATAATAATAATAATAATAATAATAATAATAATAATAATAATAATAATAATAATAATAATAATAATAATAATAATAATAATAATAATAATAATAATAATAATAATAATAATAATAATAATAATAATAATAATAATAATAATAATAATAATAATAATAATAATAATAATAATAATAATAATAATAATAATAATAATAATAATAATAATAATAATAATAATAATAATAATAATAATAATAATAATAATAATAATAATAATAATAATAATAATAATAATAATAATAATAATAATAATAATAATAATAATAATAATAATAATAATAATAATAATAATAATAATAATAATAATAATAATAATAATAATAATAATAATAATAATAATAAAAATAATAATAATAATAATAATAATTAACACATTTACTAATTTGTATCATAATTTTATTGCATCATATTTATTTTATTTATTTGTTTTTAATTTAATTAAAACCTTCATTTTCAGAACTAAACGTAAGCTTTTGATTACTTTGCATTTTACCTTCAATTTTTTTTTAACAATTAACACCTTTCAAATCGTAATAAAACCTACAGCCGTCATAAGGCGAGCCAAGAAAATCCAAGAAATAAAAGTCATTAATTAACCGCATTTTAAAATTGTAAACTATTTATTAATATCTGCTGACATTTATTAGGTGTCTTGCAATAAAACAATAACAAAAAATTACCATAAATCAACATAAGAAATTGTAACGTTCAGCAACAATAATTTACAATTTTACCAAGCGCATTTTTTTAGCATACCAATGTTAAAACGAAACAAAAACAACCTGTTGCTCAATTGATATAATTTCCATTATATATATATATTTTTTTTTAAATACTAAAATACGAGTTACAAAATGGGAATTGTTACTTAAATAAATTAAATTGTTATTATATATAAACGTAAGTAATAGCAGAGTCATTCACATTCACTGTCGTTCTCTTGCAAAAAAATAGTGTTGCCAATTTAATGTTTAGTTTTATTAAGATTTAAATTCATACAATAAAGCTAAAACGAAAATAACCCGAAAACTGAAATTCGGTGAGAATATGTCTTATTGTTGTACGCTGTTCGAGGAAAACATTTCCCGAAACCTTTATATTACCTCTAGAAAATAATAAATATAAAAAATCGAGAAAATAACACAGGCCGACATTTTTTTAGATTCAAGTTTTCTTAAGGTCTTTGGCGCGGTAAATACCAATCTGAAGTCAGAGTATCTCCGTCATATTAGATTTTTACGAAATACCAATACTTTTGTATATTTGGGTCCTTGCTACACCGCAAATAAGGAACTCGTTAGGACACTAATATAGTATGAATAATATTGTAACAGTCCAAAAGAACTTTAGAATATTTCAGATATCTTATTTCTTCTTAGTCAAAAGGCCTACCGACATTACTTGAATAACGAACGAAAACGCCATAATAAGTAATTTTAATGGCTGATTTTTCCGAGAAAAAAATAAGATATGTAAGAAAATCAAATATTGCAGAGAATGAGATGCCTTTTAGATTCTTTAACGGGTTTTGTGTAAAAAAAAAAAATATTAATGATAGTACAATCCCAAATATGTTTTTCACATTTTTAGGTTTGGATTTCGAAAAAACGTGATTTGGTTTTGAGTCCATATTCGGAATTTGTACACCAACGAACTATAGAAAAATATATTCCAGCCTTAGAGTAAAAATATCTAATTTCTCTAACTATGTCAAAACGTCCAGTGAAATTATTTAGTATTCGTTTAAATTTTTTCGAAAGATCAAAAATTCAATAAAACTCCAGACCCTGAGACCAATTTTCTAAAGGGCTTTGCCGTACTAAGTCCGAATCTGACCCTATAATTGCTCCATTGCTTCAGTCTTAATCTTAAAAATAAAAAACATGTTATTTGTTTCTCGCAAATTTGAAAAAATCTAGAAAAGGTTACTCTGGCTCCAGGGTCTAAAGTTTCATCAAAATTTGTGGGCCTATGTAATTTTGTTAGAAAAGAGTTAGGATCCTATCATAAAAATTGCTAGGTCGTGAACTAGTGAATACTATAATTAGTTTTTTTATGGACAATTTCCCTTGCCTATAACATCTACATCTTCAATTCCTCTATTGTTTGTATGGGGAACAAATTGTTTCCTGATTCATCACAGTTTATTTGCACTAGTTAATTATAGGATTAAGCATTGAGTATGATATAGTCATGGGTTGGCTAGTACCATTGATTTATTATTATGTAAATCTAGCTATATTCTCAGTCATTCAAGCAGTTCAAACCTTCAGTTGTTGTTGTGCTAATAAATCTGTATTTCGTAGAACGTTTATACGGTTTCTGACACCTTGAATAATAAATAATAGAACACTATTTTGAATACCGTGGTTATGGTTTAATATCTTAAGAGCTTTACTTAAGCTGTTATGAGGTGTCAACTGGACCTGTACTGTACTGCAACAATGTTTTGGAAAACGGAGTTCTTCGTTTGAAAGGAATCTTAGAGTGAGTTCGAAATTACTTATTAATCTCTTAACTTTAGAAGCGAAATTTGATTTTTTTTTTTATTACTTACTAAACACTTTAGGGTAAAAATACCTCCTGTAAGCACTAGACCAAGGATGATAATAATTCTTTGGGTGAATTCTATATATTGTGCATGTACTGGGTTGATGGGCAGGTGTTGTAAAACTTAATTTTGTGGAAGAAATCATTAAATCATCACTTTTAAAAATATCTTAAATCTAAGCGCTGAGAAACTTGCTACGAAGGACAAAAATATTAAGATAATGGATATTATATAATTGTCCATCACAAGCACCTAACTCTGAAAAATATCAAAAAAAAAATATTATAAAAATATTCTCGCACTGAAGTATGCAAAAAAAAAATGGAAAATTGCGCTATAAATAACGCAACACCATATTTTTTGTAAGTATAACTGGAGTATCTAGTTGTCAATTCCAAATTAAACCAAATTTGTTTTCTTGTCAATTACTATTCAAAATGTCACTCAATGATTTAGAGCTTCGTAAAATTTGGAAATTTTGAATACAAAATCCGTTTAGAGAAAAAAAAAAATTTTATTTTGCTATTTTAAAATGTTGGAATTGAATTTAGTAGATAATAATATACAGCAGTAAGAAAACCTCGTTTGCGGTTACAAGACTCGAAAGTTCGGAACGTATTAAAAACTGAGCAAATATCTACAATAAAATCGCAATGCAGGCTTCGATATTATGGCAAAAATCATACGTTTTGGCAAATCGAAAAATATTTTCTTTTAAAATAACAAGTTATTTGTTCATTTAATTGTTTTTGTTCTTCAATTTCATTCAATTAAAAATGACTTTCCTATTTTTAAAAAGTTAGGCATCACCAAAAAAAAATTTCGATATTCAAATAAATTAGATTTGACTGGCATCACTACTGTTTCGAACATATACAAAAAATAAAAATATGTGATTTGATGAAAAAATTTCTTTTAATTCCTTTATTTGCAGTAATTAGTGCATAAAGAATCTATGTTATAATTGAAAAAATTATAATGGAAAATAGATTGTGTAAATAAAAAGTTTTTATTATAGTTATAGAATAGCATCATCGCAAAAAGTGTGTTTTATTAACATCGACCACTTATTACGGGGTTTTTTTTTTTAATCAGCGCAAAATGTAGACGTTTTTTAAAATCGTTTTTTTTTTTTCATAAAATTAATGTAAAGGTGCAATAAGGAAACATGCTAGAGTTTAAATATCAATTAGTTTTTTATCTCTTAAGACCTGCTTAGTAGAAAAAAGGGCATTTGTTTTGATTTCACAAAGCCTTTTCTATGTGAATTAAAACGAAAAATATATTCATATTGAAATTAGAGAACAGCAAAAAACTCGTAGATTTAAGAATTTTTTCATTTACGAATTTTTTTTGTGATAGTGGTTTCAAGAACAGGGGTGATTAAGTTTATATGTGGTCCACACGTTTTGAACGGTCAAATGAGGCAACTACATCTGAAAATGTTGAAAATGTTTACAATATAGTGTTAGCCGATCAGATAGCGACAGCGCAAGAGATCACAGAGCCATAGACATATCATTATTTAGATTTTAAATTATTTTTAATGGGTTTTATAAAGCTGTGTTTGCTCACAATTGTCCATAAACACATGTATAGTCGCCATGGCAAATTCCATATTATTCGGGTTTAGCTCTCAGTGACTATTTCGTATTTCTAAATCAAAAATGGTTCGGCGGAAAAAGATTTTAGCTTCAATGGTAAAATAATTGATGAAACAAATAGCTATTGACAGTACTTGAAAAGTCCTATATTTGGAATGGTAAACAAAAATTGGGGAAACGTTACACAAAGTATTTTAAGATAGAAGTCTTCTTCTATCTCCTTTTTATGTTGAAAAAAAAATTTTTTTTTTGCTAAAAAGAACGGTCTGTCATTCGAATTTCACACGAATTTATTGAGCTGCCCTCGTAAGTAACTGTATACCTTATTTTTTTTACATATCTAAACCAGCCTAAAAACTTATCGCACAACCTAGTGCTATGCATTGGTTTTCATTTGGAAATGTGGTAATATCAGTATCTTTGTATTTGTTATTGTTTTTTTTTTTACTCTATAGGAAATTATTTAAATTAATTTTTTTTTAATCTTTTTTTTTTTTTTTTTGTTTTTCATTTCCACAAAAATATCTCATATTACCCCGTTATACTACTACATATACCGCAAGGTGTTGGCGAATTTAACGTCATTATAAAAGTTACTTTTATTGCATTATGCAATTGTTAGCAAAACAATATGTTTATGTCAGAATTATTGAAGCGCGGCACAAACTGAAATTTATGTTTTCCATCATGTGGTCAGTAATTGGTAAAAAAAAAAAGAAAAAAATAAATAATAAATAATACAACAAAGAAACCCAATTACGTTTCAATCTTAAAAGAGGTTGCAATTGGAAGAAATAGTCTGTGTATATACATAAATAAGTACTACTTCAGAACGAAGAAGAATTGTGCATTTATAAATGCTAGCGTAATTTGGTTTCAATCTTTAAAGAAACTGTTTTGAAAATTCGGAAATTTTGCATATTTACACTAAAACAGAACCGAGAAGAATAAATATACTTACCTCTCAAATTAACAGAGAATATTAACCTTCAATCCATCATGGGGCAGTATTGTAAATATTTTTTTAACTCGTTTAGAAAAACAAAGGAGACTTTATGAGTTAGAAAATTTTTCAGTTCTTCACCATAAAATAGATTATTAATAAAAATTTTGTTTGAGAATAATTTAATTAAAATTTTGCGAATCTTATCGTCTGGGGTATGCTATATAGTATACCTCATCCAATATCAATGTGTATTTTTATTAAAACTCTCAACGATGGCAACTTTGCGCTATATTTCGGGCACTCAAAAAGAGTGTTTTTTACATTTAGCATTTTTGTTAAAAAAGAGCTAACTTGGCGCATTTCTTTTTTAGGTGCTTTGGCGCCTTATTTATATAACTCGCTTGGATAGCCTCAATTGAATTATATATGCAAAAAGTTAAAAGATTAAAGAACAATTAAGTTGTTCTTTTAGGGGTCAATCCATAGGGACTAGGTATGAACATGAATAGATTTTCACCAATTTCAATGCCGTTTAAATATGAGTAAATTTGCTACCGGTAGTTTGATTACAAGGTTTACATGGATACATAGACAGACAGACAAACGGACGGACAGATATCATGGTACAATAAAGGGTCTTTCTCATATAGTTTCGGTAGTTACAAATATCAGCACAAACTCATTATATCCTGACCACAGAGTTGTAGGTATAATAATTTTAACTCAGAAAATGTTTTATTAGGCGAAAAATATTTTCGAGCTTAAAAAAATAATTTTAAGACAAACACAATTTTTTTTTTTTGTTTAAATATTTCAATAAATAGTTTTTAACATATAATAAACTTTGAATAAAAACATTTTTTCTGAGGTAAGCATTTTCTGGTGAATTTTTACTAAAAAAAAATTGGAAATTTTTGAGCCTTTTGTTTATTTATTTTTTTAATTTTCAAATATTTCCTCACTTCGAAAAAATTTTGGAGCCAAAAACTAATTCTTTTTTTTATAAAATTAAAAAATAATTACTATATTTAATTTAACGTCTAAAAATTTTGTATACAAAAAAATTTCAGAAGATAATATATCTAATATATAAAAAAAATTTTAAACCTCAAAAAAGTTTTCGCTTCAAAAATTCTAATTTTTGAAATTAATTTTTAGTACAAAATTTACCAAAAAAAAATTTAAATACAGAAAATATTTTCACCCTTGGAAAAATATTTCCACTCCAAAATTTCAAAATAAACATCTCAGAAAAAAATTTCACTTCAAAAATGTCATTTCTATTTTTTTTAATAATAAATTCAAGAAAAAATTTTACTCAGAATAATGTATCACCTTGGACAAATATTTTGACCGCAAAATGTATTTTACTTGAATTTTTTTTATATAAAGGGTGATTCATTTCTACTTTTTAAAAAGAAGAAATATGGACCGATGATTACACCGCTATATTTTCTTCACTGTGTGCTGGACGTGATCTATTCGGTCGAATATTATCCAATAATGAATGCTGTGTCTCAAGATGGGTGATGGTGTTGCGAATACATAGTACGCTCAGTAGGCCGATTATGTTGACCATAAGTTGAGCGAAGTGCACGAAACACATTTTTCATAGAACGTGAATTTTCGTAATAAAGTTGAACGATTTGTGAACGTTGTTCAGGCATAAGTCTTTCCATGATGAAATGCCAAACACTAAACAAAAATAACATGACAGCATGACAAGGCTCACACGTGATCTGTCAAAAAAAGGCTATTGAAAAAAGTATCTCTACTTGGATCACCCATTACAAGCTTGATAAATTTCGTTAAGGTGCGTTTACATCGCAGGAAAATCTAGTAGATTTAAGTTGGAATCTATTTCTATTCTATTTCTATTTCTAATCCACACCGTTTACATCTAACTTTTTTCATGTTTTGTGAGATTTTGTTTATACAACAATAAACATAAAAACCAGAAATTGCAAATTGCGTAACATGTAAGACGTAAGACAAAATCGGTGTGACTTATGATTGTATTGGTGAAAAAATTATGATATGCTACATAGTGGCGGATTAATAAGTTTGCCGCCTATAGGCTGACTTATATCGCCGCCTAATATATTTTAAAACTTATCAAATGCGAGCACAGCGACTAAAAAATCGCGCCGCAGCCGAACTTTTTTTTTTTAGAAATTTCAAGGTCACGTTATTTACAAGTACCTTAAAATGACGCTTCTTGCTATATTTGCAGCAAAAAAAAAATAATAAAATAAAAAATACGAAATACGAAACTAATACAAACGTTTATTAAAATCAAATAAAATGCAATAAAAACTTATTTTCAACAATATATAACTTAAATAATAAATCATATTTTATAATTCTTCAACTAAATAAAAAATAATTTTTTCTTTGACTTACATTACATTTTTTTCTGAATTTATTGTTTACAAAAATTTTAATTATATCATCAAATGAAATCGAATTTGCAATAGCAGATTCAATTGATAAAACTGCTAAATCGCTTAATCTGCTATCGGAAATCATTGAGCGTAAATATGTTTTAATTCGTTTTAAACATTAGAACGAACGTTCTGATGAACAGTTGATGAACAGCCATTGATTTGTATATTCTTAAAATAATATCAATATTAGGAAAAATATCAAGGAGATGTTGATCCCTAATCCAATTGCACATATTGTTTATATTTATATGTTTTTTTTTTCATATAATGCCAAAAACTCTTTGATGTGCAAACTCTCGTCAACTAGATCATCTGAAACATCTTGTGAATAAACTTCACATAATTTAAATACTTCATTTTTTATTTCCCGATCACAAAGTTCGCGAAATTTCAAAAAGACGTTGAAAATTTCAAGCCTCTGTCGCATGCTTATTTTCGACCGTTTAGTTCTGAGATTCATCGATCGACATTTGTAAAAAAAATACTTTTAGTTTAGAACTATCCTGAGCACCAAACAGGTCTTCATCATCGTTGATTTCATCAAAATGTCGCTTTCTTTTTTTGGTTCGCCTCTCGCTTCCAGTGTAGTTTTGAGTACCAACCAGCGCCTTCTCATATGTTGTAAAGTTCTCACGGGAAGATGAAATAATTGAAATTAATGATTTATATAAATCGATAAGCAATCCAGTATGTGCATCTTCTTGTTGTAGATTTTTACTCACTACGTTGATATGATTTTAAATACTACCCCAAAAAAACAGTCATGAACGCAGTTTCAATTTTTGTCAATTTCTTGCATAACCCTGCTGTTTCTGCCTTTGTAACCGTTTTCTCAGAATTGTCGTTTGAAATTGATTTTATAATATCATGAATTTCTTTCCAAGACATTAATAAACATTTGCAGGCATGACCATGCATGACCATCTCGTAGTCGAGATCCTATTTGGTGTTATGTGTACATACTTGTTTTGCAGTTTTTACCTACGCAAAATAGTTGGTGGATTCATTACAGCAAATAGCCGCCGCAGTTCCAACTAAATTAAGAGAATGGTATAAATTCCGTAAACTTGTTGGCATTTTTAATTCTGGCTTGAAGGCCTCTATAATCGCCTGACATGTTTGCAGCATGGTCGTACGACTGACATCTACAATTTCCTAAACTAATGTTTAAACATGCCAGGGTGTTAGTTATTGCTGTATACATTTCTTCAGATTTGTGTCCAGTATTTGGAACAAAAGTTAGAAATACTTCTGTTGTTCCACATTCTTTAACATATCTTAGAACAATTGATAACTTATAACTACATGTGCGATGTCTGGTGTAGAATCAACAATTATACAAAAATATTTCGCCGCTTTTATTTCGGCAGTTATTTCTTCAAAAGATAATTTTTCCGCTACCCGGTCTTCCATATTTTCTTAGATGGTCCTTTAAGAATGGATCAAATTCGGCTAAAAGTTCTACGGCCATTAAAAAGTTACCATTATGACATGATCCTACAACTTCATTTGAACGATTGCAAAAACGCGTTGTGGAACTTGCGTCCAATAATATTTTTCTAGGTCTTTTTCTGCATTTAATAAATTAATCATACACAGATTTTTTGTGATTTATTGATCGTTCGTGCTGTTCTACGCATTGTTTTTCCAATCATTAAATCCTTTATTCGTGCAAAAAGATGAACCCAATTTAGATAACAAACAAGGCCCACAATAAACACTTCCATTTGAACTTAGAAAGTGTGTCTTTGTAGATTCGTTCTGATTTCTCAAAATCAGAGTCTGCGTTTTGAGAATAACCAGTTCGCGCAACAAAATCTATCAACTCATCATTAACTAAACTTGAGACAGAGACAATATTTCTGATAAAATTGGTTGATCTTTTTCTTCTCATTCAACAGGATTAAAGTTGAAAACACAACTGGGACGAACGACGAATTTTTCGTTACGAATATTCGTCGTCAGAAATAAAACTCATTTGTGTATATGAAAATACACACAATCAATGCGTAACGAACTCTGCAATAGGTTTATTTCTACTTCTTACGCCGACGAACGACGAATAAATTGATGTAGAGTGACCGTATTTTATTTAAGTTTTTCAAATGTTTCAGTAAATAAAGTTATTTTTGTCTTTAAGAATTGTTTTATATTTTATTTGTAACTTATAAAATAAATAAAATCTATTTTTAACTATATAATTTTCATTTACATAGTTTTTTTGTTAATATTTATTCTTTTTCGTTTCGTGCTTTTTTTTTTTTTTTAATATGGTCACACTATCAGCTACAACATGTAAACAAAAATGACATAAAATTAATTTATTAATGAAAATTTATGTAATTTTGTCAGAATTAAAAAATTAAACGCTGCCGTATAAAAATTAAGGCTTTTACCATCGTGAACATGATGTTTACAATTGTAATAACTCGTACCAAGTTAAAAATTCTTTTATTCATATTTTTCCAATATTTATTTATGTATATAAATTACAAACAATTTCAAATGACGTTACAGCTGTTATGTGAATTCGTCGTAATTGTATTTCATATGACGAATTTACGCAACGAATTGTTGCCGACAAATTCGTCGAGCTATGCGAAATTCGTCGTTCGTCCCAGTTGTGTTTCCACCTTAACTGTAGCATTTTCATTTTTACACAAAGCAGAATTGACACAAGCTTCTGTTTCTTTTGATGTACTAGGTACAGCAAGATCTCATTTCATTTTTCATTTTTGCGGAACAATTTTGGCATGATTGTTGGTGAAGATAAATCAATTTTTTTGGTTTTATCCAAAGTTTCTTTTTGTTTTTTTCCTCTGATTTCTCTTTGTATTCCCATCCGACTAAATCGATCTATGAAGTAAAAAAATAATTGTAGTATGGTAGAATCAGATACAGATTAATATATAAATAAATGTGTAAAATATCTTTCAAATTTACACTTTATTCAAGCCGCCGCAAAAAAATTGCTGTTTTGAAAAACTTGTATATTATTAAAATTTTCCGCCTACGAAAATTTGCCGCCGTAGGCTACAGCCTAGCTAGCCAATTTAGAAATCCGCCACTGGATATGTAATAACCTTTTTTACGCTGTTTTCTGCATTATATTTCTTCACTTTTTAAAAGTATTCTTAACGTTATAATTTATTCCATATAAATAACACAATTATCACTGCATTTAATATTAATGCTAATCAAACATAAATAAAAATAAAAAAATAAACGAATGACAGTAAAAAGGAGATAAAATTAAGGCAAATCTCATTGGGAAGTGTTTGGAGACAAAACGAAGGCACGATTTCATTCGGAAGTGTGTGGAGATAAAATCAGGGAGCGAATAGTGTTATAAAAAAGTTTTTTCTAAAACACGGACCTAATTTCGGTATTCCATATAGAGTGTTGCTATTTTATAAAACATTTCTTTTTATAAACATTTATAATTAATTTTCTCAATCATTTAAAATTATTCATAACATTACAATTTATTCCATATATATTATCACTGCATTTAATCTTATCTATATATTAATACGTGAAGGTAAATTTTTAGTTCCATTTTTAAGCAATATGCGGGCATGGAGGAGTGTGAAAATTTGCATAGTTATAGTTCATGAGGAGGAGAAGCTGAGAATGATAAAATTTATATTTAATCTGTCTTAAAAATATATTAAATTAAATAAAATAAAATATTTATAATAATTCGTTAAACCCTGTTATGCGAATGATTTAAATTATATATGAGACGCTCTGTGTTGAATTGTGAATTGCTAAAATTGATTAACATGCCTTTAGGCTCATTAAAATATATATATATAGATTAAAAAAAGATTGGAAGACAAAAATTTAATGAAAAAATATTTCCTAGAATTTGCACTCGAATTTCGAGTGCTGGGCTATACTAGCTTTTAATAAATAAATAAAGTAATAAACACATGTAACCGCTACTAGAGTTTAAAAGAGATTTTGATCAAAATCACGAGATTTTAAACCAATTTCACACTTTATAAATATTTTCATATTTTTTATGTTTAAACATCTAAACGCTCAGGGGGGTAAAAATCTATTTCATAATACAATTACAAAAACAGAGTAAGACAAAAACGGTGTAAGGTACGATTGTATTGGTGAAAAATGTTTGGAGATAAAATGAAAAAGCGAATAGCGTTATAAAAACGTTTTGAAAAATAAAAACTGAATAATGAAAATGAAAAATGAAAAATAAGAAATGAAAAATTGAAAATTTAAAATGGAAACTGAAAAATAAAAATTAAAAATTAACCAGTTGAAATAATAAATAATAAATATTTTTTATTAGCAGAGCCCCTGCAGTTGTTTGCTATAAGTGATACATAGATGACGCTTTCTGTTTAATTTTAAAAAAGTTCCATGAAAAAATCTTTAATTACTAGATGTTTACACATCTCCCCTGTGATTGGACTCACATGATTTTTTTTTTTTACTATAGACTCGTCATGGTTCTTTTTGGTAACAAGGCGTTCCTTTTATGTAGGACAAAACTTTCATCGAAAACTTTAGAATGACTCAGCAAATATTTTAGTTGCTTTGTTCAAAAATGAAGGCAAGGAACAAAATCTGTATCTGTAGTGGAGTATCGAAAGCTAATTAGTGTATGCCTCATTTTACAAAAATTTTGTAATATGGCCTGGAGAGCTTTTATAAATCACGCAAAGATAAAGGAACTTTTTAAACAACCATAATGAGGTTATTAATGATACCGGGCAAAGTAATAATCCTGATAGTGGCATCACTAGAGATCAGCCAAATACGAAGAGTTTACTTATGACTATAGCCCTAAAGGAGAAGAAATAAGAAATTCAGTTGCAACCTTTTAAATTAATAATTTTACTTAAAACAAAAACAAAAAAGAAAATTTTACACAAATGTTTTATAATTCAAAAAACCAAATTTTTAATTCCTCATATTTTTCAATTCGTTTGTTTTTTGTTGTTTTATGTGTCAATTTTTTATTCACTGCATTGTAATTTTTGCTACAATATTAACAAGTAAGAAAATTATAGTCGGTCTAGACCGACTATACGATACCCTATACCATGCGTTTAGAAACCCTATCTCTTAGGCCCAACTAACTGGACATAGAAAATAAGCAAAAACCAAATGTGAGTGGGATTTTTATTAATTTTTTTGGCTGCAGATATGAAAAAGTTCATATCGGATGCTATATCTGTATGGGGACTAGGTCCAAAAATGGACCGATCCTGATCATGTTTCGTAAAGTCTCTTGTATTTTGCAAAAATATATACAAACAAAATTTGAGAAGAATCAGTGCAATATTTTTGTTTTTAATAGATTTAAGTGAAAATCGGGAAGCAGTTCTATATGGGGCCAAAGGGATCATTTTTGGACTACTCATTAATGGATGTAATGAACGCATATAAACCCAATTTGAGTAAGATCTATATGACAATTTGGATCTTATAACAATTTATGTCGATTTCATAGGGGTAATTTGTATGGGGGCTAGGTCTGAACATGGACCGATTTTCACCAATTTCAATAGCGTTCATCCCATGGCCGATAAAAGCTTATATACAAAATTTCATCAAAATATATTCATATTTGCGACCTGCAGTTTGATTACAAGGTTTACATGGACACACAGACGGACGGACGGACGGACGGACGGACGGACATTGTTAAATCAACTCAGAAAGTGATTCTGATTCGATCGGTATAATTAAAGATGGGTCTAGGTCAAATATTTTTGGTTGTTACAAACAGCAGCACAAAGTCATTATACCCAAACCACATAGTGATATAGGGTATAAAAATACACAATAGTATCATTTGATAGTGCCCATGTTTGACAAGATTTAGTGATATTTTGCTACAATCTAGTAACGAGGAAGCTTTTGTTTTGTATGGGAAATCTAATAAAATGAGCTAGATTGTGTTGTAAATCTCGTATATACGAGATTTTTCTTAGATGTTTACGCACTATTACGTTTGGTTTAAACATGTTTTGTTCCGAAAATATAGTTTTTTTAGACGCATTTTACTAAAACAACTACATATCAAAAATCACGCCATCTAGCGACAAAATGACTGAATAGAATTTACGTTTTGTAAATTGCTCATGATGATCGTATATAAATTCATATGACTGTCATATTTATTCAAAAGTGTAATACTTACTGTTACACGATAAAATTAAAAATAATATATAAATTAAGATCCAATTTTTTTTGATGCGTAAACATCTATACGCGCAAGGGGGTAAATTTCTAATTCACAATACAATCACACAAACAGCGTAATATATGAGCATAAGATCTTACGCGTAACATGTAAGCATTAAGACAAATCGGTGTGACATGATTGTTTGGTGAAAAATTATGATATGTAATAACCTTTTTGTCGCTGGTTTATGCATTTTAGTTATTACCAGATGTTTACACATCTCCCCTGTCATCGGACTCACATGATTTTTTAGTTGAGAACGCTAGACAAATATTCAAATTTAGCTACTTTTCGAGAAAAAAAATTGCTATTTTTATATTTTTATATATAATTTGGTTTCCTCGTATTAAGGAAGGACCATTTACACGATATCACTCAGTCGTATGATTTTTCGAAATAAAAATCCGATGAAATTCATCGGACTGTCATATTTCTGCATACTTAGGCCATTTACACCATCACACTCAAGTCTTATGAAAACAGCTGTTTAGAATAACAAACAAATTTATTTTGAAATTTATATTTTATTTCCAGTTTCATTGTTTTTGTTTACCTTTTATTTTAATATTACCAAAAAAAAAAAGAACTCTGGTCCGATGAAAATGACAAGTTTTTAGAAATGTTACTAAAAATGAAAAAAAAAACCATCATACAGACTGTCAATTTTACATGACACGACTTTTTCATAATACTTGAATTTTTGACAGGTTGTATTATAAAGTGTGATAGTGTAAACTGACCTTAATTTAATTTGAGAAGGAAAAAACAACCCTTTAAGGGTTAAAACATATTTGTTCACTTAGAAGAAAGTAATCACCTTTGAAAAAAGGTTTCGCTTCAAATATGTTTGGAAAGGTTAAGGGTTATTAAATAATCACTAAAACCAAATCTATCTATATTTTTTATGATTTTTATCAATATATGTAACTTTTCCGTAGATCAATTAATTGCATTTTTAGAAATAGGTTAAAAACTTTAAAGTTTTTATATTTGCTAAATAAGGAAAAACAAGTAAAAAGTACATCAATAGATCTTATTTGTGTCAGTTTGAGTGTTTGTAGGAATAATATATGACTGCAACATCTAACCATTATAACATATAAACAACAAAAAGCTTTTGCAACGGACTGTCCACAGATGTTGCCATTGTTGGGCAACGGAAAATTCATTGAGTTATTTTGCGTTTTTTTTTTTAGTGAAAGTACAATTTTCACATATTGAACAAATATAAATATATATATTTATATATAATATGTCCAAATTTGATGTAGCTTTAAGTAAAATATATAAAGTTATGATTGTGTTGCAACATTAAGAGATGCCAGTGTTGTTTTTGTAAGTAAGCTTTGACTGGACTTATGTTATTTCTACATTATTGAGATGACAATCAAAGTCATTTATTAAACGATTAGTTAACAAATTACATATTAAAATATAAATTATCATATAATTTAAAATTTTATATTGCCCCAAATGCAATCAATGCATAAATTTTTTGCTGCATAAACATTTTATTTTTATTTTATTTTTATACCCTATACCACTATGTGGTTTGGGTATAATGACTTTGTGCTGCTGTTTGTAACAACCAAAAATATTTGACCTAGACCCAGCTTTAATTATACCGATCGAATCAGAATCAGTTTTTGAGTTTATTTAACAATGTCCGTCCGTCCGTCCGTCCGTCTGTGTGTCCATGTAAAGCTTGTAATCAAACTGCAGGTCGCAAATATGAATATATTTTGATGAAATTTGGTATGTAAGCTTTCATCGGCCATGGGATGAACGCTATTGAAATTGGTGAGAATCGGTCCATGTTCAGACCTAGCCCCCATACAAATTACCCCTATGAAATCGACATAAATTGCCATAAGATCCAAATTGTCGTATAAATATTAGTCAAATTGGGTTCTGTATGTGTTTATTACATCCACTAATGAGTAGTCCAAAAATGATCCCTTTGGCCCCATATAGAGCTGCTTCCCGATCTTCACTTAAATCTATTAAAAAACAAAAATATTGCACTAATTATTCTCAAATTTTGTTTGTATATATATATTTGCAAAATACAAAAGACTTTACCAAACATGATCAAGATCGGTCCATTTTTAGACCTAGTACCCATATAGATATAGAATCCGATATGAACTTTTTCATATCTGCAGCCAAAAAAATTAATAAAAATCCCACTCAAATTTGGTTTTTGCTTATTTTCTATGTCCAGTTAGTTGGGCCTAAGAGATAGGGTTTCTAAACGCATGGTATAGGGTATCATATAGTCGGTCTAGACCGACTATAATTTTCTTACTTGTTTTATTTATAACATGCGATTCTGCTTTCGACACGTACCTGGCTATAATTATGTATTTCTTTACAAAAAATAAAAGTTGCCAATTAGATAAACAAACCAGCCAACTACAGCAGACTCGTTTATTTATTGTAAAAAAAAATATGAACAAACCTAAAATTAAAGAAAGGTTTCTACAAAACTTGTTCTCTTTTAACTCAAAAAGTGTAAACTTAAAAAATACCTCTACAACCAATAAATCTTGGCTTGGTTCCTATGTTAAAGGAGTCGCCTTTATGGAATTTGGATTTAATCTTAATGGAACAAATTTCAAATGTAAGATATCTTATAATTTTTGAAAATCTTGACATGTTTCGTTTCAAATTCGTAAAATTCAAATTAAGCTATGGACCAAATGTATTGTCATTTAAATATTTTGATACCCTGTACACCATTGTGTATATCAGTCTGTCATTCCGTTGATAACGCATCGAAAAAAAAATTTCGCCCCTTAAAAGTATATATTCTTATAAGAACTCGAGTCGATATAGCGATGTCCGTCTGTCTGTCTGTCTGTTTAAATCAAGCTTAATCACAAAATAAACCATTTTCGTAGGTAAACTTTGGATAATATTGTTTGTCATTATTTCGAGCAGGTTGGTATTTAAAATAGGGTAAATCTGACATCAATATGGCAAGATATGGCATAATATATGGAGACAGCCCTAACGCTAATAATTCAGTGTGTTTGTTGTACTTATTTAGTATTAAGTTTATCAGAATGTTTACTTTTTCAAATATTTGTTATAAATGATGCAATACGTCCAGATATTAATGTAAACGTAAAACTCAGGTGGAGGGTATCAAAGATTCGGATAGCCGAATTTAACACTCTTACTGGTTATTATCTTATTTAATAAAATGAAGTCATAGTAATATATCGAAACAAAAATAATATCAATTATATTTTCGTGTCCACTTCCTTCTCAGGTTCTTTCGAATGTTCTTCATCAAACTTTTGCCAGTGTTATATGTTCTGGCTTTGAAGACATTCTACCGTTTTCTTTCAAAATGAGATTCATTGACTTTTTGGTTACTCTTCTTCAAATTCTTTTTTTATTAGAGCCCAATATATCTTTTTCAGAAAGTTCCATATTATCCGAACGTAAAGAGCCAAAGCTTAATCAGGCCAAAATAGAATGGATCCATCATGGGTTTCTGTAAAAGGTAACATATGAATCTCTTTTCTAAGCATTCTTCTCTGTACACTTATGCATTAATAGTTCCTGCTGTTAAAAATGAAGAATTCTTCTTGTCGCATGGGTAAAAAGACTGTCAAACAAGACATTTCTAAGTAAACTTTTCAACGTCAATGGAATTTGCAAAATCTGGAAGTATTTCTCCTCCAAAAGCAGTCTATTATTGAGGACTAGAAAACGTGGGAAATTCGCTTTGACGCACGTTTCTTCATCTATAAAAACGTAGCAATTTTTCTCTCCCAAAAATTCATAAAACTTGCTTAATGCAGTTTTTACTATTTTCTTTTTGTTCCCTGAGAAAACGAGTTTTCTTTCATTGTAGAACCGTACTGACATTCGTTCCGCGTTTTTTTTTTGCAATATCCCTGGTGGATAATAATTTGAATAATTTAAATTTCCAAATTCTTACTTGGTGGTTAAATTTTTGTTGTTGTTCCTTACTTCCTCCATACAGATATGAGTTCAAAATAGCGTTCCAGAGCATAATCAGTAATTAATCTCCTTCGTTAATTTTGAGTCCGGTATATTGTTATAATGGAAGTGGATTTTGACTACTTCGATTATCCATATCTTTGGTAGCTTTGGGAGTTATAGCAACGCATAATAAGGTCATATGTGTGTGGGATAGTCCAATATTAGCTCACCAGTGTCCATAAATAAATTCGCAGAACGGTACACGAAATTAAAATTGATCACAAGCATTAACAGTATCCGATAAATGTCGCCAATTCCAATACGATATTTTTTCAAGCCAACTACAACAATGCGGTTTTTTATATCTTCCAACTCAATAATTATAAGCAACTAAAGCCTTTCGTACCGAGAAACTGGGAATCTCACGGAAACTAGGTGCGAGCTACTTGATGGTGGTACAAGGGGTAGTTGTGAATAACTATGCAAATACAAATAAGCAGTCGCGGATAATCAGATAGTGGTGATAAAATGGTTATGGCGGGTAGCATATGGGCTCTGGAATGTTCTATATAAAGCCATAAAACCTTAACTCACCATCGATAAGGCGAATGACAGCCGCCTTTCAATTCGCATTAAAGCCCAAATTATTCCCATGAGCGGCTGTACTCCAATAAAACTACGAAGGAAGGGCAGCAGCTTCATCTATAGTGCAGAGGGTGAATGCCACGTGGACTGGATCAACACTATGTACGACAACTGGATCACATATTGGCGAAGCGGGAAATGAACTGCGATTACTTAATTTTTTTCGGGCCAGTATCAGAGTCGGATGCGGAAGACCAAACACTTTCCCAACATTAAAAGTGACGATTACACGAAACCACAAATGTAGCCGAATGTTCCCTAGATGATTTACAGGATTGAATAATCTATAATATTAATAGACTAGGCGATTTCTTGTTACCGATGTTTTGTTTTACCGTTTTATTCCGATTTTGATCAAAATTATATTATTTGAAAGGTATTTCTTTAGCTAATTCACCAGATTTACAGATTTTTATTTATTTATTTATTTATTTTTTTTTTTTGAGTAAATTGCATTTAAAGTTGCTTTTAACACATACATAAAATTATACGTATGTTAACACATACATAAAATTATACGTTTGTTATGTATGTGTTTATTAAATTTGTTAAAGTGTTTGTTAATGAGTTTGTTTTCTTCATTCACAACAATAATAAACCAAAAAAGTGTTGGTTTGCGAATTGGCTAAGTTGAGAAATAAAAATGCATAGAAATTGCACTCGAATTTCGAGCGCTGGAATCTGCTAGTTATAATAAAAAGCTTTGAAAATTTTAAGAACAATGAAAGTAAAAATTCCACTTGCCAAAATGTTGTCGAGGTAGCGGGTGGTTTTTTAACAGACCTAATGAAAGTACTAAGTACACTTGGTAGAAAACGACAGCATTAGAAAAGCTAAATCGGTCTATTATTCAAGGCGTTTTGAGTCCGCTATGGACTCACGGCAAACCTGGAAACGCGTTCGTGATATTGGTATAGGGAAAGGCATTAAAAGTGTTGATAGCAAACAGTATTGATGTCAATGAGTTAAACTCAGTCTTCAGTAATTTACCAGTAATAAACAACAACAACTCCTCATTTTATAATTTTAACAATGATAATGTCTCCATTAATTATTTTGAATTTTCGTGTGTAACTCATGAAGATGTTTATCTTAGTATTATTGGTGCTAAGTCTAATGCAATCGGACAAGATAACATTCAGCCAGTATTTTCTCTTGCCTTATTTAACACATTTCTTTAACTCAATTATAACCACAAGCACTTTTCCTTACAAATGGAGACATGCCAAAATAATTCCTGTTCCTAAATCTACTAACGAATACCGCCCCATAGCAATCCTGTGTTACTTTTCAAAAGTACTCGAAAAGCTCCTTCACAAAGAAATAACCACTTACATAAATTAGATTGGTTTGTTGGCAAATATACAATCAGGTTTTCGATCTAATCATAGTTGTGTTACTGCTTTGACTGAAGTAACTGAAAACATAAGGTAGAAAGGAACTGAATGATAATAAAGTTCATTTTTTTGTCTTTCGATACTGTCGACCACTTAATGCTATGTAATAAGCTGAAACATCTTTTTAATTTCTCTTCATCATCTGTAAATCTGTTTCGATCCTACCTAGGAGTGCCCCAGGGATCCATCCTAGGGCCTTTGCCTTTTCTCCTATGCTAATGATCTACCTTCACAACTTCTCCATTGCAAAATTCATATGTACGCCGATGACGTGCAGTTATAATCACAATTATCACAATTAATCACAATATAGGGAAACTCGAAGAGGATTTAAATAATACCCATCATTGGGCTACGGCCAACCAGCTCTTTTTAAACCCACTAAAATCTAAATGTTTGATGATAAGTAAACGGTCTAAACAACCACCCATGGTTCATGATATTACAATTAACGGTCAAAATATTCATATTGTTTGTTCTGCCAAAAATTTAGGTATTATCTTTAACAGCTCTTTATCGTGGTCAAAT
This sequence comes from Cordilura impudica, assembly GCA_963682025.1. NCBI lineage: Eukaryota > Metazoa > Arthropoda > Insecta > Diptera > Scathophagidae > Cordilura > Cordilura impudica. The sequence goes on along the minus strand of OY821520.1, from coordinate 186,954,054 downwards.
CATATAAATAAGTAGTGGGCAAACTCACGTTAAACTGAGATCTCTTTGGTCAACACAATATTTCACACCTTTGAAAGTAAGAATTTTACTAGCCAAAACTATATTAGTTATTCCTGGACTTTTGTACGGCCGTGAAATGTTTGCTAATTGCGACTCCTCGAGCAAACGTCGTCTCAATATTGCATATAATAATTCGTTATTCGTTATGTTTTTGGTTTAAGAAGATATTCTAATATAAGTCCCTTCTCTGTAAGACTATTTGGTGTGTCTTTTGATAATCTTTTAAAAATTAGAGTTCTAATTTTTATGCACAAAATTATTTACACAAAAAAAGCCTAGCTATCTATTCGAAAAATTGCAATTTGCCAGATCTGATAGAGGAAGAAAGCTCATAACTCCTATTCTTATGACACTTGTCTCAGAACAGCAATTCTTTGTGTACGGAGTTCGTCTTTGGAATGCACTTCCACAAACTTATCAACTAACAAGCAACGCAAGACTTTTAAAAAACAAAACAAATTTTTGATTATTTTGCATAGTAAAATCTTAGAAATTTTTGTATTTTATTTTTATTTTTTTGTTATTTTTAATTTTTTGTTATTTTATTTTATCTATAATATTAATAGGCTAGGCGATTTCTTGTGACCGATGTTTAGTTCTACCGTTTTATCCCGATTTTGACCAAACGTATATTATTTGAAAGGTATTTCTTTTTAGCCGTCTTGCAGATTTACAGATTTTTAATTTTTTCCTTTATTTTGAGTAAATTGCATTTAAAGTTGCTACTAACACATACATGCAATAATACAATGCTATGTGTGTGTTCATTAAATTTGTTAATATGTTTGTAATAAAAATGAGTTTTTTTTTTGTGTGGATTTGTGAATTGGCTATAATTGATTAGCACAGCTTTAGGGTCTTTACTTCATGAAAAAATAAAATTTCCTAGAATTTGCACTCGAAATTTCAAGGGCTGAAATCTGCTAGTAAATAATTAATATATGTAATTAATTTCATTTATATCAGCACATTGTACCCTTATAATTAATTAATCCTGTACTGTAATTATAAGAATAAATTTCTTGTTGTACAGGAAAGCACAATAAATAAATAAATAAATAAATATTTGTACACCAAAATTAAAACTTTCATACTACGAAAAAAAGAAGAAAATATTAACTACGTTGAATTGTTATTTTTTTCAATAAATTATTAAGCTATTTATTTTTTTTTAAACAAATTTGATGCCGGCAACAAACTAAAAAAAAGAAAAAACGTATGAGAAAAAGTACGATTACTTTTTCTTTTTCTACCAAGTGTACTTAGTACGAATACTTTTTCTTATTACGAATACTTTTTCTTATTAATACAAAACAACTAGATTTACATTAAATATTGTTTAAGCTAGTAACTTGTAGGAAATCCATTTCACTTTTGGACCTTTTGGATTCTTTGATTTTTGAACAGATTTGGGAAGCAGTAATTCTGGGATTCTATTTTACTGACACCAAAATAGTTCACTTTTCGCGTTCAGTTAGTTTTGACAAAATTGAATTGCCTATGATCCGTGCTATTTCACAAAAATATTTACCCTCATTTAAAAACTTTAGGATAATTTTTCTGTCGTAAGCATCAATATCTTTGAACTTGGGATTCATCTCAAAATATAAATTCCAAGTATGTCTCTACTAAAATAAAATCGATGTAACAGACATGTACATCGTTGCATAATTCATAGGATTCCTCTAATTGTAAACGTACGATTACTTTTTCTGTCACTTATATGTAGTTGCCATACTTCGTCTTTTGTATTGTAAAAGAAATTAAGTAGAAACGTTCCGTAAACTTTTTGAAAAACAAGTTAAATTCTCAATGGAAAAAAGTTCGTAATTCAAAGTATTTTATCAAAATTTTTATTAATATTTTTAAAATCGCATATTCAAGTGTACGGATACTTTTTGTAGCAAGTTTATATACAAACTAAACGTAGTCCTACAATTCTTTGTTTATATTTTGATCTGTTTTTAGTATTTACAAGTTGAGAAACTTCACCAAATTTATAAACTATTTTATTGCCAATAAATTCATGGGGTTAATTGTCTGAAAGCACGCGTTGCAAATGAACAAAAATGTTAACTGCAACATATCAAATCGCAACAATCATGTTGCAAAAGTTTTGAAAAGAAACCAACTTTCAAAAAAAAAAAAAAACACACATTTACACAAATATTTACATGTGTTTTATAATAGAAAACAATAACTTTAGCAATAACCATAAATAAGCAAAAAAAAAAAAAAAAAAGGAAGAAATATTTTATATATTTTTAAATATCTAAGAAGTCATATCGAGTCAAGTAACTTTCCTATTCTTTTTAAAAAAATATTAATAACTCATTTAATAATAATGTGAATTTTCCTTGTTTGACCATTCCAGACTCTACAGTCGTGTCCTATAAGTAGTTGTACTAATGAACCTGATACACTAAGTGCCAACAACGATTCATTACAAACCACACCGGATAGTACACTCCAAAAATCATCCAGCCTGCAACAGCAGAAGACACAAGCATTGCAACAACACCACAACCAACAACATCAACGCAATCACAGCAATAATAACGACAGCGATTTACAACATTCACATCATCGTCATCATCATCACACTCATAATACCAGTAATAGTGCTACCAGCGATACTTCATCTACATCCTTTCACCAGCGTTTCGATTTTAGTCAATTAAAAGCTCGTCTACCGGAACTTAATTGTCTACACAATTTACAGCGCTACTGGCAACAGCATAACGGCGCCAATTCCAACGATCCCAACGATCCAACGTCAGATCAAAGAGGAGATGGTGATGGTGGTGGTGGCGTTGGGAACTCATTTTATGCCAATAATATTTTAGGTTATACATTTGGTTATCAATTTAGTGGTGGCAAGGACGCCTCAGCCAACAGTAGCAATAGCAATAACAACAACAATACAGATTCGGTACGTGAAACACCATTGCAAAAATTCTATAGACATCAACAGCAAAAGAAAATGCCAGCTTTTCGAGGCAGACGTGGTTGGTGTGGGTGTTTTCAGGTGAGCTAACTAATTTTCAATTACGTTTGTTAATATATTTTTAATAAATATCTTTAAATTGATTGATATTTAAGTTGTTCAATTAAATGACAACCTTGATTTGAGGTAACGTGAGAAGTGTAATTTGTGTGGTTAATAAGTGTTAAAACAGAGCTTCAAAGGCTTAATTCTATTTTGGAGGTGAATTTGATACAAAATATGAATTAAGACAAGTATAAATAAACGGAACCCATTAGCTACCACTATAATCGCATGGGTACAAAAAGAATACAATTCCTATGTTTCACTTTAATTTGTAATTATTTCATCGATTGTATTACTGCATCCACATCACTGTACAGAGGGTATATATCAGTTTGTCATTTCGTTTGTAACGCATCGAAATATATATTCTGGATCCTTATAACAACTTGAAGCGATATAGCGATGTCCGTCTGTCTGTTGAAATCACGCTCTTTCACAAAGTAAATCATTTACCATCTGGGTAAAATCAGGAAAATATGGTTTGTCAATATTACGAGCAGGTTGGCATTGAATTTAGAATCTCTATGGCTAATAGCCGTGGAAGGACGCTCGAAACTATAAAGATACTCTGATCAAAAATGATATAAAAATATAAAAATAGTGAAAAATGTTTAGACGTAACAGAACATGTGAATATAAATTCGTATCAGCGATACACGCACATGTCTGTTTGCTTGTTGTTTTTGTCTGACCTTGCCTTTTGATAATAGGAGAGTTGGTTCCAAAGAAAATCTACATAATATGCTTCGAATTCTTTCTAAAAGAACCTTGGGCCTTAAAGTTTGCCATGTTAATGCGCAGAGTTTAAATAATAAGATGGACGAATTTCTATATATATATTTGAAGAATCTGACGTCGATATTATATGTGTTTCAGAATCCTGGTTTCATGTTGACAATTGCGATAGTTTTTATCAATTAAATGTCTATCGTCTATTTCGGTCGGATAGAAATACGAATGCAGGTGGCGTTGCAATTTATGTAAACCTATCAATCAGATGTAAATTTAAATGCAAAAATCCTGTGCAAGACGAAAATCAAGTGGAATATCTATTTATTGAAATTGTTAACAGTAACCAAAGGCTTCTACTAGGTACTGTGTATAAACCTAATAGAAATATTAATATTTATCCGCTTTTTGGCGAGCTAACAACTCTTTCTCTTGGTTACACTGATGTTATCTTAACCGGAGACTTTAATGCAAACGTACTAGTAGACAAAAGTCTAATAGAAGAAATGCGTGCCATTGGATTAATTCTAATCAACAGTTTAACACCAACACACTTTACACCTACCTCAAGTACGGTACTGTATCTTTGCTTTACGGATAATCCTTCTAAACTACTGCTATATCACCAGCTGTCTACAAGTATGTTCTGAAAACATGATCTAATTTTTTTATCATACGACTTTAAATATCCGGTCCAAGACTAAACGATAAGTTTTAGAGATTTTAAAAATATTGATTTTCTATCAATGAAAACTGAACTTGCTAGAATGAATCTGAACAAATTTTTTGCAAAGTAATATTCAAAGCTTATACAATAAATTTGTCTTGGTGAAAACAAAGAAACTTAAGAGTGAAAAACCATGGTTCTCCCCAGAAATAAAGTCCTTAATTGATAAGAGAAATTTAGCATATGAGCGTTAGAAAAGATTTAAAACGACCAACTTCATACTATTTTCAAATCCTGTAGATCTTTAGTGAATTTAAAGATACGAACTGCTAAGACACAATACTTCGATGACAAGTTTAAGACAGCTATCTGTTCTAAGAAACAATGGAGAGAAATACGTAACATGGGTCTCATTAATAATGCTATAGCAACTGACAACACAATTAATGTAAATGAGTTAAATTCTCATTTTGCCAATATACCAATGCCAGATATTGATGAAAACTTTTACAACTCTTCAAGTACAACAAATAATAATGTCCCAAACAATCTACAGACGATGTGCTTCGAATTCAAAAATATTACCCATATAGATGTCTTAAAATCTGTTTTAAGTATTAAATCGAGGTCTGCTGGATATGATGAAGTCCACCCTAAATTTATAACATTAATCCTAAGTTACATACTGCCGCACATAACACACCTTTTTAATACAATAATAACAACATCAACTTTTCCGTCAATGTGGAAACATACAAAAATAATTCCAGTTCCTAAACAAGATAAGAGCTATAGGCCTATAGCGATATTGCCATTCTTATCGAAGGTCTTCGAACGTTTAATTCATGCACAGATAAGCCAACATCTTTATGAAAACAAACTTCTAACTGATGGGCAATCAGGTTTTAGGCCAAAGCACAGTTGTATCTCTGCTCCTGTTGATGTCTCAGAGGAGATAAAAACTAAATTAGATAACAAGATGATGTCATTTTTGGTTCTTCTGGACCATTCTAAAGCTTTCGACACAGTGGAGCACTCAACACTTTGCTTTAAGCTTAAAACTATGTGCAATTTTTCACCTACCGCTACAAAGCTTATTGGCACATATCTTAATGGTAGAAGTCAATCTGTTTACAATGGCATTGAGATATCAAACACTTTACTAATCAAGCGTGGTATACCTCAAGGTTCAATACTTGGTCCACTTTTGTATTCCATATACTACAATGACTTACCTTCACAACTAGACAATTGTAAAATACAAATGTATGCAGATGATGTGCAGCTTTACATCAGTTGTATGCAGTCGGATGTCATAAACTGCATAAGAAAAATTAATGAAGATCTCAAAAAAGTATCTAGATGGGCATCAGCCAATGGGCTTTGTTTAAACGCGAAAAAGTCAAAAGCAATGGTTATTGGAAACTAACATTCTACCTACCACTCTGCCACCACTATTTTTAGATAACTCAACTATTGAGGTTACTGAAACTGCCAAGAACCTCGGGATAATTTTTAACAAAAAACATAACTGGTCTGATCATGTAAATGCTGCCTGTGGTAAAACGCATGGTATGCTGAGAACTCTGTGGATAACTCAATATTTTACACCATTAAATATTCGCATGCTCCTTGCCAAAACCTATATATTGCCGACACTTTTATATGGATGCGAGCTATTTGCCAGTTCTGATTCAATAAGCAAACAAAAGCTAAAAGTAACTTATAACAATGTTGACAGATACATATTTGGACTTAGAAGATTTGATGAAATCTCGCAGTTTTCAAAGCGTATAAACAATGTTTCATTCGAAAATCTGCTAAAATGCTGAACTCTAATATTTTTGCACAAAATAGTTAACACAAAGCAACCAGATTATCTTTAGAAAAGGCTACAATTTTCCCCATCTAATAGAGGGAATAAAATAAACTCAATTCGGTATCAAAAACAAATATCTGAAAGACATTTTTTTGTGGAAACTATAAAACTTTGGAACCAACTACCTCATAATAAACAAACCATTAGCAATGCAAAGCTCTTTAAAACAGCAATATTTCGCCACTTTGATTAACTTAATTTTTTGTGTTGCACTTAAATTTTTTATACCCTCCACTCCAGTGTGCAGAGGGTATATATAAGTTTGTCATTCCGTTTGTAATAATTAGAAATAAAATTTTGGACCCCATAAAATTTATATATTTGTGATCCTTATAACAACCGGAGTTGATATAGCGATGTCCGTCTGTGGAAATCACGATGACGGCATCAATCGGGCAGCTGGGGTGCTCGTTGGCATAAAAAATGATTCACTAACATCCTGAAAAGTTTGCTATTTAAAATCGTCCAAATCGGTCGATTAGGGCCCGAGATTTGAATGAAGAACTAAAAAAAGTCTTGAAAAAAAATAATTTTCTATGTTGTTCTTGTCACGATCACGCCCTCAATAGTGCAGCTACAGTGATCATTTTTAGTGGGAATGATTCACCAAATTCATTGGAAGATTTCTACTTCAAAAATCATTAAAATCGGTGGAACAGGTCCAGGGAAATCTCTGAAAAAGTAAAAAATAAAAATAAAAAACATGATATTTCTATATTGTTCTCGTTGTTATTCTAAATGTTGCATTGTTTTCATAGCTGGACTTGTTATTTTTGTGGTCGTTATGGTAATAATATAACAAAAACAAACCCTTTGTACATTTTTTTATCAACTCTGGTAGAACAATTTAAAAGTTTCCATTGTTTTGGCATCACTAAAAAAATATGTTAGATCATTTCCGTCATTGCCACGAGCCTGCCTGCAAAATTTCAGATCGATTGGGTCACGGGAAAGTGGTTAAAATCGATCCAAAATTTTTTCGACAAGCAGACACGAGTTAATATAAACGGAGTAAAAATTCACCAACATCTAAAGCAAATAATGCTAAAATACCTAGTTGTTAATAAAAAAAAACAATTGGGCAATTCACAATGGGTAATGTATCGTTGTATCTGTTGTATCTTGTATCACTTTACAATAGTGTAAAATTGTTGTTGGTTATTTTCACCGAAAAATCGGATACACGATCCAACTTCATTTGCTATGTTTAGTAAATGTTGTATATTGTATCATAACATATCAGTTCCAAGTGAATGCCAGTTTTTATGAAAAAGAAAAAACAAATTCATAGAATTTTATCAGCATAAATAATTATAAAATAAAATATGGCAAATAACGCAAATACATCGATAAGTTTATTTATATAAAAATTAATGTTTATATTTTTTTAGTATGTATTTTCTCTTTCAGTACCAACCAAAACATTTAACATTTTTTTTTTCATTATAAATTAAAATGCAAGAGGTACGTAACTAAAACTCCAGGGTATATCTCACGACCAAAAAGCAAACACTGACAAGTGTTTTCTCTTATACAAAATAGCAGAAGCGACGAAGCGATCTTTCCTCGTTGGATCGAAAATTACTAAAGAAAGCGTTTTACAATATGAAAATACAACTGAGTGTTCACAACAAATGATTGTATTGTGTATTTCAATACAACATACAATATACAACACCTGTTGTGAATTGCCCAAATGTAAATTTAGCAAAAAAATTTATGTATTAATTTATTTTAAGAGAAAAACACAAAAATAACGTTTGATGTTGTATTTTTTGTGTGTAATATTTAAATATACATACATACACATATTAAATAATACAAAAAATATACATATATTATATATATGTATGTATGTATATTCATAGTAACTGCATGTTAGAAATAAATCGGTTATTTTATTTACATAAAATTCTGCAGTATTTTGTTGTGGGGAAAATACATTTCTTTTGCATTAACAGAGTGTCACTTCATTTTGCTCAGCGTGACTATGCCACAGTAGATGGCGCCATAATTTTTGTTTGTTCTAATTAGCTTTGCAATAGTTATTTCTATTTTAACATGAATGTTAATATTTTCAACTAGATATCATACAGAACAATGTTAAGAGTATACACGGGCTGGTCTTTTATTTCATACGTTTTTTCATTATTCTTTTACAAATATGAACATAAGTTTGGCATATTAACTTTTTGTTGTCTTTACAAAATAGAGTTACCGAGTTCGTCAATGAGTTTTTTGCTTACAAAACAGTTCTACATAGTTATATAGAGTTATTATTCTCTTTACCTATAAAATATCTGATTGCGATTACATCTAATTTTTAAAAATTGTTTATAATTCACATAAATACAAAATTTCACTTTTTAAATTTTCCATTCAAATTTAAGAAAATGTCAATTATAATAAAAACTGAAAATAAAATTTCCAATTATAAATTAGAAAATATTAATTGAATTTCAGAAAATCATATCAAAACGTCGGAAATAATAATTTTAAATTTAGAAATATGTTTACATTTAAAAATGTTTACATTTAAAAAAAATATTGCCATTCAGGAGATATTAATAACTTTTCAGTACCGCGATTCAGTAACTTCTTTTAACGATAGTCGAATCGTAAAAAAAAAAAGAAAATTGCAAAATTATCAGTAAAATTTTTAAACGATATTCGCTATTGTTAAAATCAGCTGTTGTTGTTATCAAAGAGAACCATTTTTGTGTTGTTTATTCAATCGATAAAAACTTAATTTTTTAGGTTGAAATGTCGTCATACATAAATAAAAATCATGAAATAGTGAAAATATATTGCTTTAATTAAAAAACTTTTTTATATAAATAAAAAAATTAAATTCATTATTTCATTTTCAAATAAATAAACAGAAATATTAGTAAAAAAAATAAAGATATTAAACATAAACATAAAATCATCCTGTCAAACACGAAGTAATTTGTTTTTTTCTATTCTTTGTGTTTTTCGCTTATTTTGACAGAGATGCCACTTCTTTACAATTTGAATAAATAGAACAACAGATTGTCGATATTAATTTAAATTCAATGAATTTAAGAAAACCTCAAATGATATTTAAGAATTGCTAACATAAAAATTGTTACATAAGTAAACGTAATTTTATGAGAATGTTATTTTTTATATATGTATAAATTTTCACAATTTTTTTTGGATGAAAATTTTAAGTTTTTCAGAAAATAAAGATAACATTAAATTATTTTATTTAAAATGTTTGGGACTTTTCGTTTTTTGCGTTTTTCATCCCTAATTTGATTATTTATTATTATAAATTTATTCTCTATGTTTTCAAAATATGGCAATATTTTAAAAAAAGTTGAGAGAGCTTTTTTTTTTTGGTTATTATTTTGTTACTCCATCCGACCTATATGGCCACAATGAAGAAATATTTGGCCAGTTAAAAGAAGCTATACAGCCATCTCCAATTAGCACGATTTAATGCATATAGCCACTCTACACAACCATTACCTTTGCAATGGAGGTTAGGGCGAGCTATTTAATTAGCAAAAACTAAATTAAACGAGAAGTTATGTCATATAACCGGAAACGCATGCATATAGGTATATAACCTAAATGCATGCCGATCAGCAACTACGATGACCAAAAAGCAAACACCGAAATAAATCCGAAATAATAGAAAAGACGAAAACCAACCCAAAGAATTTTCTGAAATAATTTGGTATTAAGTTTAACAAATTGTTTACTTTTTCCAATATTTTGTTTACATTTATTATCAATACTCAAACCGAGGTGGAGGGTATCAAAGATTCGGCACAGTCGAATTTAAACTTCTTACTTGTTTTCTTTCTCATTCTTAAAAAAAATTTTTTTTTTATTTATTTAAAATAAATATTTATGTGTAATTTTGAACAAAATTATTTTTTTTTAAAAACTTAAATTATTAAAATTATTCTTTAATTATGTCATATAATATTATGCTTTTTTATTTTATGTTAAATTAAATTAAATAACACCTTCTGTCTAAACTTTATCTCCCCAGTACTGTAATATTAATAAGATCTATTTCTTGTTGTACTGCATTCTTCAAATAAATAAATAATTAATTAATTAATTAATTGTTGTACATTGTTTATCCATGAGAGTAAGGAAATAACCAAGACGGTTACACTCTTACTCTCTTTAACTCTTCTGTTTGCGTGAAAGTCCCTGGGGAACTTTTTGATTTTCAAACTCTCAGAAATCCTTAATATTGTCTGAGTTGAATACCCGAACCGTTCATTTGTTACAAGAAAAAAGTGAGCTGAATCGATTAAAATTGGTTCTGAAGCGATACGAGCAATAGTTCACATTTATTGAGGTTTAATTAGAAGAAATCTCCAATGAGTTTTGTTGAGTTGCGTTTTTTTTTTTTTTTTTTGTTACCTGTATTTCTTTTTTTAATTGAATGCGGATTCAAATTTCGATGTTGCGGGAATGGTTATATGTCACAGTACACACTACAAGCAAATGACTGAGGAGGAGAGACGTGTTATCGATGGTAGATTTGCAGACTTTATGAATAACGAGAAGAGTGACAATGATGATGTTGTATTTGACGTCGAGGTTGAAGATAATGTCGACCTAACATAATAGCCAAACCTTGAAGTTTGCGGAAACTGAACCGCATGTGGAAATCAATGAGGAGCTAGATGAAGACGATGAAGATGAATTGGAAACTGCTCCTGCCACTACCGAAACTTCTGACAGTTATTTTACATCTAAAAATGCGACGAAATGGAGTAAAGTTGCACCTACGAATACCCGCATTCGTGCTCATAACGTGGTCGTCTATATAAGAAGGAAACCAGGGCCAGTGAAAGACTCAGCCAAGTACGGAATAAAGGTATGGTGGCTGTGCTATTCGAAATCATTTCATCCCCTCAAAGGAATGAGTAACTCTCGGAAGAGTTAATCAAGAGCGTGAGGTAAATCAAGGGCAGAATATTGTGTATCACTTAGTGGAAAGATATGTGAATACAGGCCGCACAATTTATGCTGACAATCAGCAAAAAGCACAGCAGTGATTTATTTAATGTTCTCATGTATTTTAATATTAAATATAACCGAAATTGTCAAAAAAAAAACATTCCTTGTGTCTTTTTATTACTGTATATAATCTAAAATTAGCAATCAAAACCATCAAAATACACCCCATTAAGCTAAACACCATCCAATTTGTTATAGGTCCCTGCGTACCTTTTCAATATTTTAAGGCCAACGGGAGACCCACTTATCGGAGGGTTAAGCAAACAAAAATATAATTGTGTGACATTTATGCAAATTGCATTTAATAATTGCTTTCAATTAAAAAAAAGCACAAAAATACCTAACATGTTTATCAATTGTCTTATTTGTTTTAAATATCATTGAAAATAATCTAGTCATATTAATTTTTGAGAATTTTTATATATTTTTTTTTTTTTTTTGGTTGAAATCGATTTTAGCCACACAAAAAATCTTAAGTTATTTTTATTCTCTTGTGTTTATTATCAACAAATCATATAAATAACATCTGATGTTTACTAGTTTACAAGGAAAAGTATCCGCGGTAAAAATTATTTGCTTAAGGGAAACTTTGATGACCTTAAAATAAAAAATTCAGTATTTTCCAGGTTCAAAATTACCCGAGAAATGTATTTGTATTTTTGCATAAAATTAAATTAAATCCGTTAGGTAGATTTTCAAAATACCGTAGGAGAAATATTAAAGAAAAAATAATTTAAAAAATTAAAACAAAATCATTTTTTACCCCCATTGCATTCCCCTTAAAGATGAGATTTGTACCAAAATATGCAAATTTCATGATGGACTTCAATGATAGGTATTTGAAAACCTGTCTAATGCATTTAATGTTACGCCTAAATATTGTTAGTTTCTCGATTGAGGTTTGAGCTTTTGAAATACTTAATTTTTACTTTTAAGGTCACTAAAGTGTGCCTTAAACTAGTAACTTTTATAGCGGATACTTGTTATTAGTACTTGTTAAATCACCAAGTAAAAAACAAGTAAGAAAATTATAGTCGGTCTAGACCGACTATACGATACCCTATACCATGCGTTTAGAAACCCTATCTCTTAGGCCCAACTAACTGGACATAGAAAATAAGCAAAAACCAAATTTGAGTGGGATTTTTATTAATTTTTTTGGCTGCAGATATAAAAAAGTTCATATCGGATGCTATATCTATAAAGGGGCTAGGTCCAAAAATGGACCGATCCTGATCATGTTTGGTAAAGTCTCTTGTATTTTGCAAAAATATGTACAAACAAAATTTGAGAAGAATCAGTGCAATATTTTTGTATTTTAATAGATTTAACTGAAGATCGGGAAGCAGATCTATATGGGGTCAAAGGGATCATTTTTGGACTACTCATTAGTGGATGTAATGAACGCATACAAACCCAATTTGCGTAAGATCTATATGACAATTTGGATCTTATGGCAATTTATGTCGATTTCATAAGGGTAATTTGTATGGGGGCTAGGTCTGAACATGGACCGATTCTCACCAATTTCAATAGCGTTCATCCCATGGCCGATAAAAGCTTATATACCAAATTTCATCAAAATATATTCATATTTGCGACCTGCAGTTTGATTACAAGCTTTACATGGACACACAGACGGACGGACGGACGGACGGACGGACGGACGGACGGACGGACGGACATTGTTAAATCAACTCAGAAAGTGATTCTGATTCGATCGGTATAATTAAAGATGGGTCTAGGTCAAATATTTTTGGGTGTTACAAACAGCAGCACAAAGTCATTATACCCAAACCACATAGTGGTATAGGGTATAATGAAAAAAAAAGTTTCCATAACCTAATTTTTTGGATAAAAACAATTTCAGCGACCCCGTACCGACCTCCAAAAACTGTAAAAAAATTCGAATATCTTTTGGGCTGTAGTAATTCATATTCCGCTTTAAGAGTTGCAAAAATAAAAAACGTTTTTGGTGACACGCCCTAATGCACATGGTAGGGTCAACCATGTTTGCAGCAGAAACACTAAATAAAAATAACATAAAACAACGAATAAAACCAAGTTCCTTAATTAATATTACTACTTATTAACCCCTTATCGTCTCATTGGACTCACATTGGAACCCATCCATAAGAACAGTCCTTAAAAAAATTATTTTAGATATACAGTCCCAATATCATGAGTTTCGAGAAAGGGTCTTACATCCAACTTTGCTGAGGTTATAAATGGATATAGAAAATAAGCATAAACCAAATTTGATTGACATTGTAATTATCTTATGGCCTGCAGATATGATATAGTTCATACCAGATTTGTGTTATTTAATTTTTTTTCTTTCTAATATGGTCTCAAATATCTGTAGTTAATATTTCTTTGCCAGAAATACAAAAATAGTTCATAAAGTCAGATTAACACAAAGAAAAAGTATCGTCTGTTTCACATTTCGTAAAATTTTTCGCTAATAATTCGATTAATTGAAGATATATAAGTATTTGTTGCAATTTTTTGTATTTTATAAAAAATGCTAGAAAACTATCAATTAGAATATTGGACGGAAATCAAAGAAAACTACCAGGGAAGAGAGGGAAATCTATAATGTTAATAGGCTAGGCGTTTTCTCGTGACTGATGTTTTGTTCTACCGTTTTATCCCGATTTTGACCAAACGTATATTATTTGGAAGGTATTTCTTTTTAGCCGATTTGCAGATTTACAGATTTTTAAATTTTTTCCTCTATTTTGAGTAAATTGCATTTAAAGTTGCTACTAACACTTACATAAAACAAGTAAGAATATTATAGTCGGTCTAGACCGACTATATGATACCCTATACCATGCGTTTAGAGACCCTCTCATAGGCTCAACTAACTGGACATAGAAAATATGCATAAACCAAATTTGGGTGGAATTTTTATTAATTTTTTTGGCTGTAGATATGAAAAAGTTCATATCGGATGCTATATCTATATGGGGACTAGGCCCAAAAATGGACGATCCCGACTATGTTTGGTAAAGTCTCTTGTATTTTGCAAAAATATATACAAACAAAATTTGAGAAGAATCCGTGCGATATTTTTTTTTTTTTATAGTTTTAAGTGAAGATCGGGAAGCAGCTATATATGGGGCCTATTACTGAGAGTTGTCCCATAGGGATCATTTTTGTACTACACATTAATGGATGTAATAAACGCATACAAACCCATTTTGAGTAAGATCTATATGATAATTTGGATCTTATGGCAATTTAAGTCGATCACATTGGGGTCATTTGTATGGGGACTAGGTCTGAACATGGACCGATTCTCACCAATTTCAATAGCGATCATTCTATGGCCGATAAAAGCTCATATACCAATTTTCATATTTGCGACCTACAGTTTGATTACAAGGTTTACATGGACACACAGACGGACGGACATCGTTAAATCGAATCAGTTAGTGATTCTGATTCGATCGGTATAAAAGATGGGTCTAGGTCAAATATTTTTGGTAGTTACAAACAGCAGCACAGTCATTATACCCAAACCACATAGTGGTTTAGGGTATAATTATACAATGCTATCTATGTGTGTGTTTATTAAATTTGTTAATGTGTTTGTAATAAAAATGAGTTTGTTTATTGTGTTAATGTGTGCATTGGTTAGCATACTTTTAGGGTCTTTATTTAATGAAAAAATAAATTTCCTAGAATTTCGAGGGCTGGAATCTGCTAGTAATAACAAGTAAGAAAGTTATAGTCGGTCTAGACCGACCATATGATACCCTATACCATGGTTTAGAGACCCTATCTTTCGGTCCAACTAATTCGATATAGAAAATGAGCATAACTCAAATTTGAGTGGCATTGACATTAATTTTTTTGCCGCAAATATGAAAAAGTTCATATCGGGTGCTACATGGGGACTAGGGGACTAGGTCGAAAAATGGACCGGTCTTGACCATATTTGGTGAAGTCACTTACATTTGGAAAAAATATATACAAACCAAATTTGAGAAAAATCTGTGCAATATTTTTGTTTTTTGATTGATTTAAGCGAAGATCGGGAAGCGGCGTTATATGGGGGCTATGACTTAGAGTTGTCCAATAGGGATCATTTTTGGACAACTGATTAATGGACGTAATTAATACATACAAACCCAATTTGACTAACATTTATATGATAATTTGGATCTTATGGCAATTTATGTTGATTTTGTAGGGGTCATTTGTATGGGGGCTAGGTCTGACCATGGACCGATTTTCACCAATTTCAATAGCGTTCATCCTATGGCCGATAAAAGCTTATACACCAAATTTCATCTAAATATGTTAATATTTGCGACCTGCAGTTTGATTATAAGCTTTACATGGACACACAGACGGACGGACGGACGGACATCGTTAAATCAAATCAGCTAGTGATTCTGATTCGATCGGTATAAAGCAAGATCTGGTCATCCATCCATACAGAGTCAACGTAAAAAATCAGCTATCGTCTGAAAAATCAAAAAGAATCCCAGGCAGCAGAAGCCTCGCAGGTTTGCTCAGAGTATGATAAGCATGTTTAAGTTTATAGTGTAAGAAATGTGCTCCATGACGTCCATTATAATTCCCGAGCTGTTAGGAGAAAACCCCCTATATCGAAGAAAAATAAGAAAAAACGTTTAGAGTATACCAAAACGTAACTAAACGATGGTGAATCGTGTCATCTTTACGGACGAGAGTTAATTTAACTTATTTAAGTCTGACGAAAAGGTTCAACTTTGGCGTAAATCAAACACTGAGATGCACGAAAAAGAGTAACATGATCAGTTGAACATGGTGGAGAGTCTCAAACGGTTTTGGGCTCCATGAGTGCGAACGGAGTCGATTAATTATATTTTATGAAAAGCGTAATGGAACAGAAAATGAATATTGACCTGCTCAAGAAAAATCATCAGCAAAGTATTGAAAAAATGGGAATCACAAACAACAAGTAAGAAAATTATAGTCGGTCTAGACCGACTATACGATACCCTATACATTGCGTTTAGAGACCCTATCTCTAAGGCCAAACTAACTGGACATAGAAAATAAGATAAACCAAATTTGAGTGAGATTTTTATTAATTTTTTTGGCTGCAGATATGAAAAAGTTCATATCGGATGGGCACTTGGCCCAAAATTTGCAAAAATATATACAAACAAAATTTAAAAAGAATCAGTGCAATATTTTTGTTTTTTGATAGATTTAAGTGCAGATCGGGAAGCAGCTTTATATGGGGCCTATGAGTAAGGGTTGTCCCATAGGGACAATTTTTGGACTACTCATTAATGGATGTAATAAACGTATACAAACCCAATTTGAGTAAGATCTATATGATAATTTGGATCTTATGGCAATTTATGTCGATTTCATAGGGGTCTTTTGTATGGGGGCTAGGTCTGACCATGGACCGATTTTCACCAATTTCAATACCGTTCATCCTATGGCCGACTAAAGCTTATACACCAAATTTCATCAAAATATACTCATATTTGCGACCTGCAGTTTGATTACAAGGTTTACATGGACACACAGACGGACGGACGGACGGACACACGGACGGCCATCGTTAAATCGAATCAGATAGTGATTCTGAATCGATCGGTATAATAAAAGATGGGTCTAGATCAAATATTTTTGGTAGTTACAAACAGCAGCACAAAGTCATTATACCCAAACCACATAGTGGTATAGGGTATAATTATAACTTTACTCTAGACAATGATCCTAAGTATTTAGCCCTAAATACAAAGCAATGGATATTGTACAATGTACCAATACGGATTGAGACCCTTCCCCAATGAATAAGGGGTTATTTAAATAAATAATATAAATACAACTTTTTTTAGAACCCTTTTATGCCTAAGTGAGTATTTAAATACCCATGCCCAGAGGAGTGGACCTATCTGGGTGATTTTATTTTTTTTTTTTTTTTTGTAGATATTTTATACTATAAGGCACCAAGAGAGTTTTCGGGAAGTCCATTCCCCAAACTTTCCAGATCCATTTATGTCAAACTTTGTTTAAATTGTTGACTTTGGATCCGCAAATTTTTTTCAAGACATGTTACCATGTGACTTAAATTTTTTTACTAGATTTATCTTTCTTCTATCAATTCGTGAAAAATTATTTACAATACCTTTCGCCTGGCTCTAGCTAGAATTTTTCTTAGACAGCTCTATTTTTGGATATTTTTCTACCCATTCGTCGGTAATGGGTTAAAAGAACTGAAATAATTGATTATTACAACAGAAATTTAGTTAACAGAACAGAAGTTTGGATGTGAAACCAACAAATTCTTTGCTGCAACTAGCTAATACGATTGACCACAAATTCGGCTGTCATAACAAATATATTTTTAGTCTGGGTAAATAATGAATAATTTTGTTCATCTCTAAAGAGAATAATTATTTTTTTACCGAGACTATAATATAAGAACGAATGACATCGTTCAATTATATTTTTAAAAATTGTAAATGGTTTAAAATTATGAAATTATTCTTTGTAATGTTTATAACCACTTCAATTATAAATTTAAAACAATATAGGATAAAAATTTTAATATAATACGAAGGTGAGTCAATAAGGCTTCACAAAATCATGTAAGCGTTAATAGTTTAAAACAAAGTAGGTTTCTAAAAAAAGTCCATCCATCATTCATGTGTTTTTTTTTTTCTTAACAAACGATTGGTTGAGACGACTTTCGCTATTTTTCCAAAATGGAAAAAACGAATTTCGTGCTGTCATCAAACACTTCTACTTCCAAAGGTAAAGCACCTAAAGAAATCAAAGATGAGATAGACGAAATCCACGACCCATCTGCAAATGGGAAAATATAAAAATTAAATGTAGCCGTATATCCAAAAATAATGAACCTCGTTCTGGTCGTCCAGTTGTGGCAGATACTTCGGAAATTATCGATAAAATACGCGATATATTTTGAAGTGACTGAGGAGTAAAAGTATTTGAACTAGTTGAGGCCAAGGGTTCAGTGATTTAAATTTTGCACGAAATGAAAAAACTAATGGGAAGATGGGTGCTGCGTTGACTGACAATCGAGTTAAAACGCAAACTTATGACTAATTTAGGATCTGGTTTAGAGCTTTTCCATCGAGATCCTGATGAATTTCTTTGCAAAAACATAACTTTTGATGAAACATGGATTCACCTCTTTACACGCAGGAACAATGAACACTCAAAGCAATGAATTTTACCAGGTAAAACCATCCCAAAGAAATCAAAGACGGCTGGTAAGGTTATGTCCACTGTTCTTTTGTGGAATTATCTACGTAGACTTTTTGAAAAAAAGATAAATAATAAATAGAGAATATTATTCATTACTATTGGGCCAATTAAGTGAAGGAATCTAAAACGAATCCATTTAACCAAAAAAAAGAAGCGATATTGCATCAAGATAATGCTCTGGTGTAGTTTCGATGGCAAAAATCCACGAGTTGAGTTTCGATTTTTTATCGCATACACCTTATTCTCCATATTTGACTGTTACTAAATTTAAGGAAATGGCTCGGCGGAAAAAGATACGAGTCGAAGTCTATTTTGAGGAACTCTTACTTTGCGGAGGGCTTAAAAAGTTGAAAATTGTCGGATTTAGGCCAAAACTAGGTTTAACTGATATCTTAAAAACTGGGACTTAGTGTAACGAGCAAAACGGCGACTATGTTGAAATATGGAAGAAAATCAATCCAAAAAAAAGTGTTTTTCTATATTTCTGTAAAAATTTATTGACTGCTCCCTTAGTTTACAATGAATCAAAATTACTCATAAACAGCTTTTGATTATCAAAACTACTTAGACACAACCCATTAACTTCAAGTTAGTTGCAAGTTCTAAATAGGTTAAGTATTACAACAACATTTTGTTCAACAACTGTAGGAAAATCTTGATAAAACACAAAAAAACTGGGTTGCTTAAGAAATTCATATTTTTTTATTTATGTTAGATAAACTCTTTGATATTTCTTTGCACTAAATGAACACATGCAAAGCACATTGCAGCCTTTGGTAACTTATCGATTTATTGCGGCATTGGCTGAAACATTTGTTATGGAAAAACAAAAGATGAAAACCTCCATAGCTAATAAAAACTAACTCCTTGTAAGCTTAGCTCCAATACAATCACTTTGAATGCATTAGCTTAGAGTTATTTTAAGGTTTTTTTATTATTCAAACTTTACGAAATAATTAATTGGTTCTGCACTATTAACAGTGAATTAATGTTATCGTAACAAAATTTTATAACGTTACAAAAATTAATGTTTTTTTTTTTATTTATTTGCCACAGGATGACGAACCACCTGAAATCTGTGTGGTAGAGGGAGCTTTTACTTTGCAAACTTTAACACCCACACAACCCATGCCCTCAGTGGACGAATTGGATACAAAATTTGCCGAATTGGTAGAAGAATTAGATTTAACGGCCCCCAATAAAGAGGCCATGTTAAGTTTACCACCTCAAAAGAAATGGCAAATATATTGTTCGAGAAAATCCCCCATGGATACCATAGACGGAAGTCCAGCAAGTAATATCACACAACCTCCAACAGCCGAACATTATGTGGAGCGTCTGAAAGATTTGGCTATGCATATATCCATCAGTCCTGAAGACTCGCCGTGCCATGAATATAATGCTCGCATCGAAAGCCATACACATTTCCTCGATGCTTTGAAAACGGCTTTGAGAACCTCAACCCACAGTTTCGTATTGAGATTTGTGGAGTTTGAAGGTCTGCCAGCTCTATTAAATCTATTACAGAAAATGGATATTCGTGTAGCGAATAGTCCATTTCATACTAGTCTTATTGGTTGCATTAAAGCTTTAATGAATAATTCGGTAAGTGTACTCTTTCTAAATCCTGGCAAAATAATATTTTTAAGCCATTCCTTTATTTTTTTTTAATAGACTGGAAGAGCTCATGTTTTAGCTCATCCCACCTCGATTGATACTATAGCCCATTCATTGGCTGCGGACAATATTAAGACAAAAGTGGCTGCTTTGGAAATTTTGGGGGCTGTTTGCTTGGTTCCCGGTGGTCATCGTAAAGTTTTACAAGCCATGTTAAATTTCCAAGAATTCGCAGCCGAAAGAACTAGATTTCAGAGTATTGTAAATGATTTGGATCGTTCTACGGGAGCCTATCGTGATGATGTCAATTTAAAGACTGCCATAATGTCTTTCATTAATGCTGTTTTAAATTATGGTCCGGGTCAGGAGAATCTCGAGTTTAGACTCCATTTGCGTTATGAGTTTTTAATGATGGGCATTCAGCCTATTATCGACAAATTACGAAAACATGAAAATGAAACATTAGATCGACATTTGGTAAGATTTTAACAGAGTAAATTTCAAAATATTTCCATATGATAAAATTATTTTCTATCCTTTAGGACTTTTTTGAAATGGTTCGGGCCGAAGATGAAAAAGAATTGTCACGCAAATTTGATCATGAGCATGTTGATACTAAGAGCGCCACCGCTATGTTTGACTTACTCAGACGTAAACTCAGTCATTCTCCAGCCTATCCTCATATGTTATCACTGTTCCAACATTTGCTTTTACTGCCTTGTAAGCTTTTTGTATCTCTCTCTCAATTGCTCTCTTTTCAAAAGTATTGTTTTTTCCTAGATACTGGCCATTGTACTCAGCATTGGTTGATGTTTGATCGTGTGGTTCAACAAATTGTTTTACAAACAGAAGGCCGACCTCGTAGTGATATTGATACGGACGACCCTAACAAAGAAAAGGAAGCCGTTTCACCTGTACACGATCCTGATGTAGCTCCATTAGAAATAAATGTTTCCAAACTAGTACATCTCTTAGTCAAAGAGGAAGAACTGAGCCAGGCTCGCAAGCGTGCCGATGAATTAGAGAAGGAAAACTTTGATATACAATCACGTTTGGCCAAAAAAGAACAGGAACTAGATTTACGTATGCAAGAAAAGGAGGATTTGGAGACGGGTCTAGCTCGTATGCGTGAACGTTTAGAAAAGGAATCGGCCAATCATTCTCAGGCAGTACAAAGAGCTCAAACCGCCGAAATGAAATTGGAAGATTCACAACATAAGCTCATGAACGAACAACAGGAGAGAGCCCGGCTAGAGCGTTTGGTCACCGAGGGTAGTATACCTGATGATCAGAAGGTAGCTGGTCTAACAGGCTGCAATGGAGCTGTATCGCCTCCGCCACCACCACCGCCTATGCAAATAATACCACCACCTCCACCACCGATGATGTCAGCACCACCACCACCGCCACCATGCCCAGGACCACCTCCACCACCCACAAATACTCAAACTATGGGTAAATTTGAAAAAAAAAAACGTTGTTTTTATGAGCAGCTTTTAAAATATTAAAATGTTGTTTTTTATTAAGCTCCACCAGCTCCTAAGCCTGAGGTAGCCAAGAAAAATGTGCCACAGCCCACAAATCCATTGAAGAGTTTCAATTGGTCCAAATTACCCGATGCCAAAGTTCAAGGTACCGTCTGGAGTGAATTAGATGAATCTAAGTGGTACAACAACATAGAATTGGAATCCATAGACAAACTTTTCTCAGCCTATCAAAAGAATGGCGTAACCGTAAGTATTTTTTGTTATTTACTGAAGACGAAAACCACGTTCATATCTAATTTCTAATTGCAGCAACAGGTCACAGATGGTTCTATAGAGGATCTACGCATGATGGGCAGTAAGCCGCGCAATAAAGTTCTATCGGTTATAGATGGCAGACGTGCACAAAATTGTACGATATTATTGAGTAAATTAAAAATGAGCGATGAGGAAATATCCAAGTAAGTTTTAACAACTAATATGCTTGAAACCATATTACTTAATTAATATTTTTCTTGGTTCCAGAGCTATTCTCTCCATGGATTCCAATGAACAATTAGCTTTGGATATGGTTGAGCAATTGTTGAAATTTACTCCTTCAGCCGAAGAACGAGCTTTATTGGATGAGCACAGTGAGGACATTGAATCCTTAGCTAGAGCTGATCGTTTCTTATATGAAATTTCGAAGTAGTTTTTTTTTTTTTTTTTTTTTTTGAAGGACTATATTTGAATGATCTAATGTTTACTTTCTCCGTAGAATTCCTCATTATGAGCAACGTTTGAAGAGTTTGCATTACAAGAAACGTTTCATGATTACGATAAATGATTTAATACCACGCATAACCAGTGTTATGGAAGCTTCCAGAGAAGTTGCACGCTCAAGACGTTTAAGAAAACTTTTGGAACTGGTGCTGGCTTTAGGTAATGAGTGTATATTGAAAATGAATTTTAACAAATGTTTAACAAAATTTTTCTAGTTTAACAAAAACTATGAAGACAATTTTACTAAATTTTAAGTATTAACCAAAGTTTACTAACTTCCAACAAAAGCTTACTAACTTTTTAACAAAAAGTAAAACCAAATTTGAGAGCCATTGTTAAAGATTTGTTTTATATGTGGATTAGGTCAAAAAATTGACCGATCATGACCATATTTGTAGTTAATTACTTTTTGCAAAAACAAATTAGAGAAAAATCTGTGCAATATTTTGATTTCTTGACAGATTTAAGTGAAGATCGGGAAGCAGCTTTATATGAGGGCTATGACTAAGAATGGTCCTACATTATTTATTTTTGCACTACTTAGTAATGAATGCAATAAACACACAAACCAATTTTGACCAAGATCTATATGATAATTTGGATCTTGGGGCAATTTAGATCGATCTAATAGAGGTCATTTGTTTCAGAACTAAATTTGAAATGCACCGATTTCAACAGCAACCGTCCTATGGCCAACAAAATTTCGTCAAAATATAATTACCTTTGTGAACTGATTGCATGGTTTACATGGAGATACAAACGGACGGAAGAACCGACAGACAGACATACGGACGGACGAACGAACATCACTAAATCGACTCGGAAAATGAATGTGAGTTAATCAGTATAATAAAAGGTGGGTCTAGGTCTAGTTCTTTTGGTAGTTACAAACATGAGCACAAACTCATAAAACCCTGACCACAGAATATTATGAATTATAAGTTTCAAAAAATGTTATAAATTTTTTACTAATTTTACGTTTATTAACTTTCAATTAAATTTTATACAATAGATTACTAGGTTAGGTTAGAAATTGCTGTCAACGTTATAGACTCTGCGATCCGTTGTGGTACCACGGAATGAATAAGTTTTCCAATCAATCACCACCGTAGAAACATTTCTAACTCCTTATGAGGCTGTTAAGATATGACGTTCGAGTATCCGAGAGAACTAAAAAATCATGCAACAGCATGGGTCCCAGTTAAAATAATCTAAATCTAGAAAGCGCATGCCGAAAGCAGAAAATATGTTCAATACTCTCCATTTCTATCTTTTCCATATAACTTCTGCAGAAATTGTTTGTTTAAGATGCTCAGCGTTTGTCCCCATTAGACAGCATTCTATAATTTTGTATTTCGTTGAAATACGGTACATTTGTATGTTTTCGCTCAAACCAGACCAGATCTGCCTAATAATTATACAGGTTAATCCATTAGGCCATTTTTGTTTTGTTTTCCTAGCTGTAAAAAGTCTTATATATAAGATTTCATGTTGCCAGGGGTGTTCCAACAGATTCCAGTTCTGATGGAACAGGTAAGGTAGTTCCCTTAGCTTATCTGCTTTGCAATTTCCTGAAATGTCCCTTTGCCCTACCACTCATATGAGCCGAATGTTTAACTGCTTTCGTTTTCCATGAATCTTACCGTGGCATAACAATCGGAGTAAATCTTAATTCCAGTTGTAGATTGAATTTTTCGTCGCAGCAACGTATTTTTGTGCCATCACCTCTCCCTCGTATACCCTAATGTGATAGGCTTCAAGCCATGTTTAATCCACGCTTTGAGTCGATTCCGAAGCCGACTTGACTTTTATCTTCGATCCTCCGTATAAAAGTTTATAGAACGACCGCTACCTGGCATGCTACCACGCCAAGATTACCTGGCCAATATAAGTGTATTGTTAATACAAAATAGTTAAAAAAAAAGCTCTTTGAAACACGTTCAATGGTATGTTTCAAGGCCAAAGTTTAATCCTCGCCATAGAAGTCTGCTTCTTGGCCTGCGCGGATGAAAACTATTTCCCTAATACATCCAGTGGTATCAGGTGTAAGAGCATTTCCAGAAGAGTGGTACGAAGGGCTCCACTGAAACACATAAAGTTTGAATACGTTTTCCAAAAATGTTAAATACTTACCAGAGAATTTTTAACAGAATTTTTGTGACGATTACTACGAAAGTTAAATAAATAAATACGTTTTACAAATAAGTTGTGGGGCTAGCTCTAAAAGGTATTTGTAGATTAGCACTAGTGGTTTACAAAAATATTAAAATCGTTCGTTACGTTTTTGCGATAAATAACTAAATTGGATTAAATTTATCGATGAGGGTCTTACGCCAATAGAATGATTTGTGGATTAAGACTATTAGTTTACAAAACGATGAAAAATATAAGATAATAATAATAATAACTAGCAGATTCTATCACTCGAAATTCGAGTGCAAATTCTAGGAAATTTTATTTCTTCATTTAATAAAGGACCCTAAAGGTATACCTCACAATTCAACTCATTTTAAATGAAGAAAATTTTCCTGTTTGTTCAAACTCAACACATTAACACAAACTCATTAACAAATTTAATAAACACACACATAACATTGTATAATTTTACGTATGTGTTAGTAGCAACTTTAAACGATCATAACTCTAAAAAAATATTCTAGACGATGAAAATCTGTAAAACTGGTTAACAGCTAAAAAGATATACCTTTCAAATGATAAATTTTTTGTCAAAATCGGGGTAAAACTGTGAAACTTACATCGGTCACAAGAAATCGCCTTGCCTATTATTATAGATGAGGAACAAAAAACAATAATGGCAATATGTTAACGTATTTACATTAATCCAAAGCAATTATTTTTGTAAACAAAATGTTCATTTAAAAAAAAAGATTTCGTATAGATAATCGTGTTTTAAACATATTAAAACGAGATCAGATTAACTTTTTTTTTTAATATTAATTAAATTAAATATCAAATGTTTAGTTTTTGGATTCAATTCGGTTTTTAAAAAAGGTTAATGCTTCTATTGTACTATTGCACTATGGGTAATTTATATTATTTTTTTGGCCAAAATTAATAACAGCTAGACTGGAAAGTTTTTCGAATTGCAACAGACGTTAGCAAAAGATTTGGGTGGATCTAAAAATATATTAACCCTAATGTTCCTAGTGTTCCAAATTTAACCAACTTGAGACTTGAACTTGTTTATGAACTTAGAACTTCTGAAAAGCTGTTTTATATATATAATAAAAGATTTTTTGACATAATTTTAATTCAGTTTTGTTATCTCAAAATAAATTATTGCATTCTTATTAACAGATACGTGTTGGAACAAAATTTTTAAAATTTATTTCTTTCTACTCAATTGTAATATGGTATTCATTTTCTAAATTAATATTATCCAATAAATTTGTGTACATGGTCTTTTAAAGTATTGACATCATGTTCACACTCTTCGTATTCGCTGGCGATAAGATCCTCAGTGTCTTCAAAACAAAATGGAGTAGCTTTTGGATAGCATAATATATCAATCACTTCTCTAAGAAGTTGAATGTTAGACATATAGAAGAAACAAGTGGATCTGACATAACCATGGCTCTATGGAAAGTATCTGACATATTATTTTTACGGCAACATTTTCTGGCATGATGCAGTCTATCAGATTTATAAAGTCTATGTTGCGATTCAGCAGCATCTTCTCCAAAATAGCCACTTGGAAGAATTGTATTTTCAACTACCACTTTTGAATGAATTAAAAGTGTATGTACAGTCGCAGTCATTGGAAGACAAGGATATTTTATTTATATTATTTTTGCTGTACTCAAGCAAAAGGATTTGAATTTTTCCAAGTACAAGGGGAACTGGAAACATATAGAAATCAAAAAAAAATTTCAGTGAATTTATTAACTCTTCATCAATGCCAGTTATACGGGATAAGATGGAATGATCTGCGTAAACCCGGCAGGCAGTGTTACCATAATTGGTACTGCCAAATCTTACCGTTTTCGGTTTGTCTATGTGAAGAGACATTTTTTCCCCAAAAAAGTTCTGAATTTCTTTTTTCCAATACGACTTTTCGTTCCTCTTCTTTTCCAACTTGACACTTCTTTATATCGGACTTGTAGCATGGAATATAAACTCAAAAATACGAATCCAACAATGCAAAGGGCTTAATCCGTATTTTAGGTGACCTTCGTTCGCATGAAATATTTCACTCTCAAAGTTTCTGATGTTCATAAAGTCCTTTGGGTTCGCTCCACATATAGGGCAAGTTTGACTTGATTGCGTGTTGGTTAAACCCTTCAAAACTTTTCCATTAATTAAGGTGAGTGATAATTTAAATCTTATTTCAATTATCCTTGTCTCATCGATTTGTATTCTTATAGTCTTTAACTCCGCAATCTGTCTTTTCAAATCCAAATCTTCTTCTAAAATAATCTCTATTGTCTCTTTTACGTACTGAAGCTTTATTGGCAGACAAAACCTTATGGACTGAGAGGTTCGGTTATTCCAAAGAGGTCTTCCGAAAGAGTCGATTAGTCTCATAGGAATGAGGGTGGTTGCAAATAAAGACAATTTGAATTAATCTGGCTCATCAAACCGCTGTTTATATAATGATTGGCCTTCACTACCATCAAAACCATAGCATACTATTAGATCTTTGAGAACAACTACATTCTTGGCCATTGCCGCCGGTTACAACTTCAATTTTAACTTAAAGTTTGAACTGACCAACTCAACCATTCTGAATTTTTCATCTCAAATACAACACGTTTTCTATGTTAATTTTGCCACTTGTGAGACAAATAAAGACAAATATTTTTAATCTTTCTTTTAAGAACAAACAGTTCTTCAATTAATTTTTCGTCATCTTCAATTTTTCTAAGCATATAATTCAAAACTGTGGTTTCTTTCTCTCCTTTGATTTGTTTTCGAACCAAACCTTAGCAAGTTCGTTATAAGCGAAGCAGAGCATTCCTACAAAAAATTTAATATCTCAAAAATGCAAAAAATCGCAGCATGAAATTGAGTAAATAAAATCAAAATTAAATACTTAACAAGATTTAATTAATTTCAGCTCTAAAAAATAAGGCATAAGGCAACGTTGCATAAGAACTTTTTTTTTTTGTTTAATTGTTTCCTATAAAAACAAAATCTACTTCTATTTGCTTTGAAGTATTCTTTACATATTGCAATAAAATTTGAATTTTGACAAAAAAAAAATTACCAAACTACCTATAGTGTATTGTACGAAAGGGGAAAAAACAAAAGGGTGTGAAGGTAAATATCGAAATTTCTACCATGCTAAGATTTTAACGGAGTAGATTCTATTTTTTTTCGTGAATAACAATTGAACGTATCTGGTACGCCCTTTAGGATCTACTCCCTTGGTGCTTTCATCCGACATATATATCACAATCCCAATCAGGTCGGTCCAAATGACCGCTTGGACCACTTATATTTATATTTTTTATTTTTTATACAAAATAAAAAATAATAATTAAACAAAATTATCATTTGTACAAATATAAAATATATAAATTATATAATTAAAAAAAGTATTATTTTGTATAATATAATAAAAAAAAAATAAAGTTATATGTTTTTTATAATTATTAATACATAATTAACTAAAAAGTAATAATCTAAATAACAAAATTAAACCAACATAAAAAATAATATTTAAAAAGTGGAATTTTTATTAATTTTTTGCCTACAAATATTTACATAGGGATTAGGTCGAAAAATTGACCGTTCCTGACCTTATTTGGTAAACCAAATTTGAGAAAAATCTGTGCAGTATTTTTGTTTTTGATACGTTTAATTAAAAATCGGGCAGCAGCTTTATATGGGGGCTATGACTAAGAATTGTCCTATAAGGTTTATTTTTGGACTACTGATTAATGGAAGTTATACACAATCACAAACCCAATTTGACTGAGATCTATATGATAATTTGGATCTTATGGCAATTTAAGTCGATCACATTGGGGTAATTTTATGGGGACTAGGTCTGAACGTGCACCGATTTTCACCAATTTCAAAAGCATTCGTCCCATGGCCGATAGAAGCTTATATACCAAATTTCTCTAAAATGTATTCATATTTGTGACCTGTAGTTTGATTACAAGGTTTAAATGGACACACAGACAGACGGACTATCATGGCTAAATCGACTCAGGAATGGATTCTGGCGTGGAAAATAATACAAACAAGCAAAATTTAAACATGTTTTCTTTATAACATTTCATAGACACTGAAATTGAGTTTCAGAATTTAAAAAAAAAAATTTAAATCACATATTGTATGTGACTATTTTATGGATTCTGTATTTATACCCTATACCACTATGGTTTGGTTTGAGTATAATGGCTTTGTGCTGCTGTTTGTAACTACCAGAATCACTTTCTGAGTCGTTTTTAGCGATGTCCGTCCGTCCGTCCGCATGTCCGTCTGTGTGTCCATGTAAACCTTGTAATCAAACTGCAGGTCGCAAATATGAATATGTTTTGATGAAATTTGGTATATAAGCTTTTATTTGCCATAGGAAGAACGCTATTGAAATTGGTGAAAATCGGTCCATGTTCAGACCTAGTCCCCATACAAATGACCCCTATGAAATCGACATAAATTGCCATAAGATCCAAACTATCACATAGATCTTAGTCAAATTAGGTTTGTATGTGTTTATTGTATCCATTAATCAGTAGTCCAACAAATAATCCCTATAGGACAATTCTTAGTCATAGGCCCCATATTAGAGCTGCTTCCCGATCTTCACTTAAATCTATCAAAAAACAAAAATATTGCACAGATTTTTCTCAGATTTGGTTTGTGTATTTTTTTTTCAAAATATAAGTGACTTTACCAAATATGGTCAGGATCGGTCCATTTTTCGACCTAGTCCCCATTTAAATATAGCACCCGATATGAACTTTTTCATATCTGCAGCAAAAAAAAAATAAAAACAATGGCGCTCAAATTTGGTTTATACTTATTTTCTATATCCAATTAGTTGGTCCGAAGAGATAAGGTCTCTACTAAACCATTTTATAGGGTTATTTATTGTTTATTTTATTTTTTTCCAGAATTGGACCACTGTGGTCAAACGGAGTCTGCTCGGTCCTAATGTTATTTGTCGTTAAAAAGCCATGTTCATGTTCCTTAATTTTTCAAAAAAAATCAGTTTTAGAAAGAAAAATATGGACTTCGAAAGAACATGATAATATGGCTTAAAAATGACGTATAATATTAGGACCGAGCAGACTCCGTTTGACTACAATGGTAAAAATTCTGCACCCTTGAATGTATCAATGTGTAACAATGATGTTTTTCAAAAAATTTGTAATGCGATATTAACAATTGTACATAAAAAGAATTTAAATTTACTGTAAAATTAAACAGGCGAATTTAACTGTACATAAAACGAATACAACTTTATTTTCGTTACGTCGCACAGTGGCGCCATTTGAGTTTTTTCGTTGCAAAAATCATATCTTTTGAACCGAATAACATAATTGAACAGTTTAAACAGCATATGATAGATAACTGTTCAGCCTATGAAATGAGCGTTTGGAAAGGGTGCTACGCTTTGTATGGGCCTACTTATGGGTTATCAAAGTTAAAATTTGTAGAAAAATCAATTTTATGGTAACTAAAAAAAATTATTTTTACATTTTTAGATTGTTTTTATTTTTTTTCTTTAGGGTTTTATGTTTTAAATTATTACCCAATAAATTTAAAAAAAAATCACTTCTTTTTTAAATGTATTTTTTCAATTTTCTGTAAAATATTCATCATTCGTAAGAGAAGGTATATCTAAAAGACTAATCATTTCTAAACTATAATTATTTTCTAACTCTATTCGTGACTTCACATGCCGCAGGGAAGAAATAAGTGGATCGGAAGATGCTGCCAACATGTTGAAGAGGTCCTCATTTTGCCTTACCCTTGATGCTTTGAATGTGTTCTGCAATCTATATTTTTTATAAAATTTGTTAAGAGACTCCTGTGTTTCTTCAGAAAGCTCTCCAATTGGCAAAGACTGGTACTCAATTATATCTTTGCCATGCGCCAATATTTTATGGACGGTCGGGGTCAACTTCTTCTGTGGATACATTTCTGCTAAAAGAGATGCAGTTTTCGATGCATATTCTCCATATTTTGTAGAATTGACATTTTCTTTGCAGTTTAAAACATTCAAGATCGTTCCCAATCTTTTCACGATTTGTTTGTCAATTCCAGTGATTCTAGTTACTGCCTCATCATTTTCAAAAAATATCCTAGAAGTGTTTCCATCGTTTGAGTTACCGTATCCATGCTTGGGACAGTCTACTTTTAGTCCAACTTGTTTAAAAAAAAGCATCCTGTGTTTGCTTCTTTCTGATCTTTTCCTTATCCTTTATTGATGTATTTTCATTGAAGTTTTCCTCCTCTTGTGGTAGGGTATACGCCAGTTTTAGCAAGAACTCCATACACCTTATCCTTGCGTGCAATGGTGACATTCCATATTCGTAATTCTCCTCGTTTGTAGAATCGTTTAAATTACCAAAGTTCTTCTGACTCTTTTTGCAAATCGGGCATGACAATGTTGAGGTTGTTCCTGTCAATTCGTTTACGACTTTTCCGTCAACCATGGTCAGGTGGAACTCGTAATTGCATTCAATATATTTTCCTTCTCCAATTTGCAGCTTTGTAGGCTTAAACTTGCTTATTTGTTCTTCAATGTCCTTCACCGTGGTCCTTATGAGTTCTGCCGATTCCCTTGCTAACTGAAACATTATTGGTCGGCAATAATGCACTGATGACGGACGTGGATTTTTCCAGTGTAGGGAAACATCAGATTTTAGCCGCAAAGGAACAACAGATACCATAAACATATTTGCGTCCGATATTGTGGCGTCATCGGAAGATATCCTTTGCTTATTAACGCTTTGTCCGGATGATCCATCGCAGCCCCATTTGCTGATCAATGTCAGTTTCTCAGGAAGAATTTTCACCTCATTCCATGAGATCCTGCAGATTGGCTTTCACAGAGACTTCCGTAAACTCCGTGGTCGTGAATTTATTTTGGCTTGCGTAATATGCTTGTATCCTGGTAAAACGTCAGCCCCGTGTCGCATCAAGGATGACCGTAGTATCTCATATTTTTCTTTGGAAAGTTGTAAGTCCATAAACAAGGCCAAGGCTTCTTCGAAACCATACTTTTTAATGTGTGCGTTTGTGGGCGTGGGAATGCTTTCCTTAATCCTTTTTAGTCGCAGTGGGCTTGCATCAGCAACAGATTTTGTAATCTGCGACCTAACTCTTTCACTATCCTTTGTATATTTGTCATTGGTGGCATCGGCAAGTTTCCTCTTTCTTGTGAAAATTGAACACTCCTCAATACTTTTTTTTGGCCTTCCTTTTGCTCCTCTGGTTGTTGTGGTGGGTTTATCTACTGCCAATATATCCAGGATGGTGTCTTCATTAAGCCAGTCCTCGTATTTGGAGTTGAAGTTCTGAATGGTTCGATTAGATTTCACCCATTTTGCCTTAATATTTGCATATATCAGATAAAAATTATTTTTTATAATTTCGCTTCTCTCAATATTTCCGTATAAGCTATCAAGTTCTTCTAAAGCAGCTTCCGTGAAAAACTTTGGTGTGGTTGACCTTCTAAACAGTTCAAATAATTTTAAATTGTTTAACGCCATGGTTTCAGTACTTGTTGCGCCAACTTTCAGTCGTAGACCAATCCAGGCATTATGCTTATTTTGCAATATATAGGCTTATGCTACCATGCCTAAAAATTTACCTGTTCCCTGCATACATATGGATTTAGGCTGAATTATGCAATTTTGATATTATGCTCGTGTCTAAATAAGATTTGTGCCTACCTATAGGGACCATAAGTCAATATTGTTCTTGACCATTTGTACTCCAAAGTAATTTTTAAGTGAGGTGCGTACCTGCGAATTTCAATGAATAGTTTTTTGTGCATCCTGTGTCTGTAACAGAATATTGGGAGTAGACTTTGGCAGATGCTCACAGGTAGACAACCGACTTAAAATGCAATTTTCAAACTATTAGATCAAAC
Source organism: Cordilura impudica (assembly GCA_963682025.1). NCBI lineage: Eukaryota > Metazoa > Arthropoda > Insecta > Diptera > Scathophagidae > Cordilura > Cordilura impudica. The sequence continues at coordinate 186,921,462 of OY821520.1, read as the reverse complement.
TACTGTCAGTCAAATCATGTAAGGGATGCACGCCATACAATTTCTGCAACCATGTCTTTTTAACCTTTTTTACCTCTAGAAGCCAAACGAGCACGTACGGGCAGATAAACCTTTTGAATTATGTAAATAAATAATCAAAGAACATGTTTTGCATATATGGCAAATATAGAAAAATATAGATTTTTTTTATTTTCCGTCAAAGTTGAAAAATAGTGAAAAAACGGATAGTTTTTAAATAGTGATTTACCAGGAGAAACACAAAGCAAACAGTTAATTTTTTTTTTATCACTACACATTAATAAATACATAAATCAATACAAACAAAAAATAAGGCGATTCGTTACCTATTTTTCGTGATATTACACCTGAAATCGCAACAAATTGACTAAAAATGGTGTGTTTTTTTGAAAACCGAAAGTCGGTCAACTTTGAACGGTTATATCTTCTAAACTAAAAATGTGATATTATTAAGAGTAGCATATTTGAAATCGCTGAAAAGTTTCCTATAACATGGGTTTATTCAAAACTTCGTCGGCACACATGAAAATTTTGATTTTTGCAACCTCGTTTGCTCTACGGGCGCCACTGTGCGTCGAAAGGAATTTTACTTCACACACTTACAATCATCACATTAAAATTAATGGTGTTCATGTATTCATTTAGTAGTAGGAAAAATTTTATATATTTTTTAAAAACAATATATCTCAAAATCGTAACCAATAATTTTAATATTTTTGATCTTTTTTAAACTGCTAGTTATAATCTACAAATCCCTTTATAGAGCTAGCCCCACAACTTATTTGTAAAACGTATTAAACTTTCGTAGTTATCGTCGCAAAAATTCAGTTAATTTAACAGTCTCTAGTAAATATTTGAAAAACGTATTTGACTTCACACCCTTCTAACGGTTACCAAGTTTACTAACTTTTAGCAAACATTTATCTTTCAAAACAATTTTACTAAAATTCAACAAAATTCAAAAAAATATCCCGACTCTTTATATTCTTAATAAAATATTTATCAATTTTTAATAAAATTTTATTAAGTTTAATGAATTTCAACAAAATTTTACTAATTTTCAACAAAACTAATTTTCACCAAAATTTTACTAATTTCAAAATTTCTTTACAGGAAATTATATGAATCGTGGCGCACGTGGTAATGCTTCTGGCTTCCGTTTGGCTTCTTTAAATCGTTTAGGTGATACTAAATCCAGTGCTGCCAAGGGCACAACACTTCTACACTTCATGGTTCAGGTCATAGATAAGAAATTCAAAGATTTACTCAAACTAGAGGAGGACATACCCCACGTTAGAGAAGCCTCGAAAGTCTCTTTAGGAGAAATGGACAAAGATATACAAATGTTGCGCACTGGTTTAGCTGATGTTGCACGTGAAATTGAATTCCATCGTTCTTCGGGACCAGCACAACAAGGAGATCGTTTTCTGCCAGTCATGCGTGAATTTCATGCTCAAGCCTCTGTTAGATTTGCAGAATTGGAAGATAAATTCCAAGATATGAAAACAAGATTTGATCGTGCTGTTCGATTATTCGGTGAAGATGGCTCCGTCCTGCAGCCTGATGAATTCTTTGGTATTTTTGATACATTCTTAACGGCATTTGGCGAAGCCAAACAAGACAATGAAAATTTAAGGAAGCGGCAAGAGGAAGAAGAAAAGCGTGCCAAGCAGGAAGCCGAAATGAAGAAACGCACAATTGAGCGAAAAAGTAAGGAAGGCTTGATGTCTTCAGTGGCCCGTAATTTGGGCTTAAAAGCTTCGAATGGCCCGGGTAGCCCCGTTAAGGGAGATAACAAGGGTGAATTTGATGATTTGATATCGGCTTTAAGAACGGGTGACGTTTTTGGTGAAGACATGGCCAAATTCAAAAGATCCCGTAAGACCAGACTAAGTAATGGCAGTACTTCACCACCCAGACATGGCCTACACAGAGAAGAAAGCCGAGAACGTACAGTAAGAAGACAATGAGAGAAGCTTTGCATAAATAAGAAATCTCGCTAGATAACAGAGAATTGTCTGTAATTTGCCATCTTTAAATTTATTGAAATGGTTTTGTTTTTGTTTTTTTTTTTTCTTCTTTTAATTGTTAACTCCACGAAAAAGATTGTAAAAATTAAATTATATTATTGTAATTATTGCGTATTAATATGAAAAAAAAATTATATAAAATACTATTTAAGTAAAAAGTTCTTTTAAACCGAAAATGAAAGCATTAAACCAAAATTATTTAAAAATATATTGTATTTATCTCTAAAAAAAAAAACTTTTGTATTAAAAAAAATCATTAAATTAGAAATAATTTTTTATTATAAAGAAATGTTTTGAATTTTGCTGTTTCGTTTAAGAAAATGTTAATGCAGACAAAGACTAACAGCAAATATATATATTATTATTATTATTATTATTATTAATATTATTATTATTATCAAAGAATGTATATGTAAAGTTAAACATATGAAATATTAGAAATTACTTTATAAAATAATAAAGAAACTCTAACTAAACATAAAACAAATTATTTCATTTCTAGCTCTCATCGCAAGACTCAAATTGTTTAACCAATTTTCGATAAAGTTTAGAGACTTTCTTATGTTTCTGACAAACAACACCACCACCTCTTAGCAACTGATGCTGTTGTCTGTTAATATCTCCTACACAAATCCAATTATAGGTTGAGGGTAGACGCCAACGCCAAAATTTTATACTCAAACTTTGCGAAACAGCCCATTTGGAGTGATCCAGTGTAGTGGGGAAATCAACTTGAAGACTTTCTAAATCGATTTCTTTGATATTATAGACATTTGCGTTAAGGGAACAATTCGAATTTAGGTTACCACCACCATTGCGCCAAGATTCTACCAAAAGATTTGTATGCAACACTGCAGCCACAAAATCTTCATATAAATCTTTATTATATTTACTAGTCTTAGCAAAAGATTTGAAGCTCGAGCCTTGCAAAGATGGCAAGTCTAAAACATTGTTGAAGGGTTCCTCGTGTATCCATTCCTTATTGATGGCCTTCTCCAAATGAGGAAATTTATCATTTAATATAACAGGCACACGATCAAAATAAATATTTGGCTCATTGTACAATAATTGTTTACCAATTTTATCCATTTCCGTGGCATTCAGAGTAATACACAGAAAACTCTGCCCATAATGGGTACCAGTAGCAGGATATTCATACTTTGGTATGAAGGGATACCTTGGTACAGAATGTATAAGCCATATGCCAGTTTTGCCATCAGTAGCTACTACTCCTTTGGTATGGCCACCAGCAGGTATAACCTGTCCATTGGGATATTCATCATTGTAGGCTAAAAGCAAGACCAAGGGATTGCTGAACAAAGGCTCTAGTGTCAAGGCCGGCATAGAGGCGGAATCGTTTACATTCTGTTCAGATAAAATCCAATCATCTTGTGACGAATTAGTCATGTACATATACTGCAAGCCGGAGTTATGGTGATTGGCAGATTTCTTTGAAGAGTAATGCAGAGGCAGCTTATAAAGATAAAACCTAAATCGTTTATTTAAAGTTAAGAATGAACTTTTTAAAACAATGTTTTAAAATTAAGCTCACCAATCTACGTTATCGCCCATTTCATTTTTGCATGAAACTTTAATATCATTTCCTTTATTTGTTGCAAACAAACTAAGCAAAAAAACAAAACAAACAAATTTCATTTTCTCTAACAAAATATTATTGATGTTGCCTGGTGGTCTTTCAAAAACAAACTGCGTCTTTAAATCTAAGAAAAAAAATGCAGTTAAGCAGCGAAACATACATAATAGAAAAAAACAATACAATTGGGTCTGCTTTATAAATGTTCTTATTTTACAAGCATTTTATGTAAAGGGTGTCCCAAAATTCACGCAAGATTTAAATTAAACTGAAAACACTGCGTTTGTCTTATATTCGTCACTGTTTAAATCGTCGTAACTTCACACACTGTCACATTGTGCCGACATCGACTTCACCTCAGCGCTAAAAGTTGTGCTGATGTCGATCTATTACCGATAATTAATTATACCCTATACCACTATGTGGTTTGGGTATAATGACTTTGTGCTGCTGTTTGTAACAACCAAAAATATTTGACCTAGACGCATCTTTAATTATACCGATCGAATCAGAATCACTTTCTGAGTTGATTTAACAATGTCCGTCCGTCCGTCCGTCCGTCCGTCCGTCCGTCTGTGTGTCCATGTAAAGCTTGTAATCAAACTGCAGGTCGCAAATATGAATATATTTTGATGAAATTTGGTATATAGGCTTTTATCGGCCATGGGATGAACGCTATTGAAATTGGTGAGAATCGGTCCATGTTCAGACCTAGCCCCCATACAAATTACCCATATGAAATCGACATAAATTGCCATAAGATCCAAATTGTCATATATATCTTACTCAAATTGGGTTTGTATGCGTTCATTACATCCACTAATGAGTAGTCCAAAAATGATCCCTTTGACCCCATATAGAGCTGCTTCCCGATCTTCACTTAAATCTATTAAAAAACAAAAATATTGCACTGATTCTTCTCAAATTTTGTTTGTATATATTTTTGCAAAATACAAGAGACTTTACCAAACATGATCAGGATCGGTCCATTTTTGGACCTAGTCCCTTTATAGATATAGCATCCGATATGAACTTTTTCATATCTGCAGCCAAAAAAATTAATAAAAATCCCACTCAAATTTGGTTTTTTGCTTATTTTCAATGTCCAGTTAGTTGGGCCTAAGAGATAGGGTTTCTAAACGCATGGTATAGGGTATCGTATAGTCGGTCTAGACCGACTATAATTTTCTTACTTGTTTTAAATTTAATTTGTGTATGTAAAAATGATTTTTATGTGGGATTCTAGTGAAAGTTCTAATGATGAAGAAACAATCGGCTTCAAATGAATGTAATGAGGCAAAGGTCGGATATTTTCAGTTTGCCGGATAACAAGTGAACCAAACAGTTTGCTAAGAACATGTGAGTATTACAAAAACCGGGAAAGTATATATTATTCCCTAATACAGATTTGTTGAATATTTTCTATAAAAAAAAACGGAATTTAAATTGGTTTTGGAAATAATCTATCTCATAAAAACAAAGTTTTTATTAAAACTCTTTCTTTCCTTATACATATAGAGTTTTGAATCTCTGCGTGACTTTGCCTGACTATTTTAAAATTAATCTTTGGTCACAACAAGTCTATGGACCAAGTTTCAGATTGATTGGATTAGGGGAAATGTTATTAAAATCACTCCGTGACTGTGCGTGACTATGCGTGACTATCTTTAAGTTAATATTTAGTGGCAACCAGTCTGTGGACCAAGCTTCAGATTAATTGGATGAGGGGAAATGGGGTTTAAATCACACCGTGACTATGCGTGACTGTGTGTGATAATCTTAAAATCCACAACAAGTCTATGGACAAAGTTTAAGATCGATCGGACGAGGGGAATTGAGGCTTAAATCACTCCGTGACTGTGCGTGACTGTGTGTGACTATCTTAAAATAAATCTTTGGCCACAAGTCTATGGACAAAGTTTCAGATCGATCGGATGTGGGAAAGTGAGGTTTTAATCTCTCCGTGACACTGTCTAAGTTAATCCTTTTTCACAGCAAGTCTATCGACCAAGTTTCAGATTGATCGGATAAGGAAAAATGATTTAAAAATCACTCCGTGACTTTGCGTGACTACCCCAAAATTAATCTATAGTCACAACAAGACTATGGGCCAAGTTTCAGATCAATTGGATGAGAGGGAATGGGGTTGCCCCATGGCAGACAGATTGGCAGACAGAGAGTATGAGTTAAAAGAAAGAGTTTAGAAATAGAGCCTTTAATGAAGAACACTCATTTCTAATACATTAAAGCTGGCAACAACATTACGTTACTCACAAAGCTCATACCAATTAATTGTTGGGAATGATTTTTGTCAAGGATTATCACAACCCACCGTATCTATAATTTTGGAGGAGACACTCGATGTATTGCAAAGAGGCATATGCCCACTTTTTATTAAGTTTGAAATGACTGAAGAAGAGAAGCCCGAATCTAAGTTGAATTTTGCCAGCCATCACTATATCTGATTGGTGATCAAATGGAATTCAATTTTGACGTTATGTTCACCCGATCTTGCTTAAAATTATTGGAGATTGATTTACTTTCAAGTTCAAGAGTTGTTATTTTTATTTTTTCGACACCTTAATACACCAGGTGGATAACAATAATAATCGACGATACCACTATTATGTCGTCGACGTGACTTATGTAATTTTCTTTTCTGACAAAATATGTCGCATTATATTTGCACTTTTTCGAAAAATGTGTATTTTTATATAATAAGAGTAACCTTAACTTATACATCAATCGAAGAAAGGTCTTAAAGTGCTGTGTTCATAAAATGCAAAAAAAAATTTAATATTATCCTCTTCGAAGTCATAGTGTGGGGAACAATGGACAAATATTCTCACACTATGACCTGAAAGAAGTCAATGGCTACAATTTTTGCGATTTACGAGCGCTCGAGAAAAAAAGGTTGCTCTTAAAATAAGGTTGCTATTCATTTAGAATATATAAAAAAATACACTTTTCAAAAAAAAGTGCAAATCAAATGCGACATTTTTTGTCAGAAAAGAAAACAGCATTATTATTCAATCATGAAGTGTATGCAATAACACAAAAATCATAATCACCTCACGAAATTTTAATAACGTTGTTTTATAAGTACAAGTAGCAATAAGTAGAGGTGTACTAAACAAGTAGAGGTGTACTAAACTTAATACAATGGACGTTTAGGAGTGGTATTTTGCAAAAACTCCTTTTTCAAAATATAGAATTTTCAGGCACTTATCACATGATATTTTGACTCGATTTGAGCGCATAACACAAGTTGGTTTGGTATTCTTTTCGGGTTGTGACCATTATTTTTTCTGTCTTCTCCAACAATTTCTGAGGACGTTTGCCTTCACATATTGTCCTTATTGTCGCTCAGATATGTGCATGATATATGCCTACGAAACCATAACTGATCAACATGATCACCAGGGTTTGTAATGCAGTATACTCGCCATGTATTTGGAATAGTCATCTCTACTACGTAAGTAAACAATACCCACCACGACTTCTTTCCTTTACTGCAATTCGGTACATTTCGATTTGATCTACCATTCCCATGCCTTTATTATAACTTTGGAAAACATGAGGTACGTCTACATCAACTGTTTGTTTCATCCTAGAACACCATCTTTTAACTTCCCCAATAAGCTCTAAAGTGTCGAAATTTATTCCAAGTGTGCAAACATTATTATCTTTCCATCTAACCATAAGAATTTTGTTTATCTTTTCAAAGCTATGGTCGTCTTAAGCCCTATTCGATGAAATAAATGTTGCGATAAGCTCTGGCACTTCATTGTCAAAAAGATGCTCAAAGACTATCTCTAAGGCCATATCATGTACGATTTCCAAAATACTAGCACGTCATTATTCTATATATTTTTGATCTGGAGTAGATGGAAAAACTGAATAAAAAGAGGAACATTTTCTGCAAGTTGGAGACGACGCATTCATTTCAATTCTTTTCTTCTTTTGTACATTCCGTGAAGTATAGGACGCGATTGCATTGCGGGTTTCGTCACCATCGCTACTCCATTGATCTTCAATGGTAGTGGTATGTCTGTGAGTACTAACTTCTATATAACCGGGAACATCTCGTCATCTTCCATACAGTTCGTCGTCTCCCCCTTCCTCTTCATCGGTGATAACATCTGGATTGGATGTCAGCATAAATGCATCTTAAGTGGCATATCGGTTCGCCATTTTATAAACTTTCGAAGTTTTATTTTTAGTTAGTAATAGTTATAAAAGATCGCTATTTGAAAGAAAAACAAACAAACTTCACCTCTAAAGCACAGCACAAAAACAAAAATGTCTTCACTTTGCTAGTTTAATTTACCACAAGCACCCTATTATATATTGCAGCACGTACAACTCTATACAAACTTAACCGTTTTATGTAGTTTTTATTAAAATGGGATATTATCGAGCAATTTTAATGCTTTTTAACGCTTTTCAAAGTCAAGTCATGTACAATAAACTAAATAAGCACTCACTCGCCAACACGAAATAAATCGCTAGCACAAAACGAGTATTACCCTCATTCTAAATGTATAACTATGATTAATTACAGATACATGGTTATTGTATGTACTCTTATTGACAGCGTTCCAAGAGTGAAAAACTGCATTAGATAGTTTTTATTTCAACTTGAAGTTGTGTACTATTTATAATACAGCGGGCGTTAATGGGTTATTGTTCGTATTCGAATCATACTTATTTTGCATCGTCTCGCAGTGGCACCCTTAGAACAAATGAGGTTGCAAAAATCAAAAATTTCATGTGCGCTTAGGATTTTCGAATAAACTCATAGAAATTTGTTCAAAGATTACAAATTTGCTACCTTTAATAAAATCATATTTTTTGTTTAGAATATATAACCCCTCAAAGTTGACCGATTTTCAGTTTTCAAAAAAACACACAATTTTTACGCAATTTGGTCCAGTTTTTTTTTTTTTTTTATTTCTATTGATTTGTGTTTGCTTTGTGTTTCTCCAGGTAAATCGCTATTTCCAACTGTCTATTTTTTTAACTATTTTTCAACTTTGCTTTTTTTTTATTTATGAATAATAATTTTAAAACGCAAAAACGTTGAAAAAGAAACATAAAAAATAAAATTGTTAAAAAATCATGTTTTTTAGTTAACATAAACATTATTTTTTTGCATGTCGTTAACGAATTTCAACTTTGATAACCCTTGCTCTAATTCTTATTTCATAGGTTGGACAATCATCTATCATATGAATTTTAACTTATTTGATTATCTCAATCGCTTAAAAAGTTATTTTTGCAAAGAAAAAACTCAAATGGAGCCACTGTGCGTCTATACACATTGAGTGAAGGAGAGTCTACATCAACAACGTCATAAATGTTGTTAAGTATGAGTATGATGAGTACCTCAAACTTCAGAGTAGATATGGGGTTAGACAACATTTCAATAAGTATGAAATTATGAAACATGATTCAACTCTACTCACGTTTTCAGTACTCTTGTATCAATTTAACTTTATAAGATCGGAGATTCAGATCTTCAGTGAGTATACTCTTCTTGAAATTTCCAATTGTTGTCCACGACGCCGAATTGATGTTCCCAGACTTTCACCAACAGTGTCCTTAGGATCACAAATTGATCCAGTCTGCCTGAATATTTCAATTAGATCAACATTCCGACTAAATTTTTTACGAAATTTTGGACTTTAGCCGCCAAACTTTTATTTTTAAAATATTGTTCGACAATGACCATCCTCATTTGCAAAGAAGTATGGTGTGAACCTCAAATGTGGCAATTTTGACGATTTGCGATGCTATCAAGGTGAAAACGTGCTTCATCGCTTCTGATGAGTTTGTTCGAAAAATCAGCATCCGCTTGTTGATGTTCTGTAGAGCTTCTTGAAATTCGCAATTCTTGTACACGATGCCGAATTTATATTCCTGGACTTTCCCCGACACTCCTAGCATCTCCAATTGATCCAGTCTGCCTGAATCCTTCAATTACTCTCTACACAGTTGACAAGGTTAGATCAATATTCCGCCAAACTTTCTCTATTTTTTAAATAGTATTGAACAATGAAAACGCATTGTTCTTTTGTGTAATGCTCCATTTTTACTAACCCTAAACTGTCAGCTGTCAAACTCTTTTTCTTTTAGTTCCCAACACTTTACTGCACAAATGGCGGCAAATTCATATTTTGCAGCATGTTTTTTGGGACACCCTTTCTAAAGAGCCCCTAAAGTGAATCATAAGCAATGCTCACACGCAAATGTTTTTATTGAGAACAAACACAGGATAGTTTAAATATTGAAGGTTTAAGTGGCTGAATAAAATGTTCGCTCACTAGAATTTTTTTTTTTAAGATTATTGAATAAAATGTAAACTTTGAACAGTAGGTGTAATCGAAACTAGGACAAGGCATAAGTATTTTGTCAACTAAAAAAAACACAATTTTTTAAGTGTGTATGGTAGATTATTTTGAAACCTTTTTATTAATTTAAAAATACATTACATTAATTAAGTAGAAATATTCAGAAATTAATAATTAAGAATATTGCAAAAGCAGGCATGAGCAAACTAAACTGGGATAACATCCACTTGGTAGAAAAAGTATTCCAATACTTGAAGATGAAAATTTTAAGTATTAATAAAAATGTTAATAATATATTTTGAATTACGAACTATTTTTGAATTACGAACTATGTATATACCATCGACACAGTGGGAATTTTACATGTTTATTTTTTTTTGTTTACAACGATAAGCGCAGAAAAAGTATTCTTAAATTTTCAATTAGGGGAATTCCATGAATTATCCAGCCGCGTACAGGACAGTTACTTCGATTTTATTTTAGTAGAAGACAAATTTAATTGTAAAAAATTGATTTTACTCAATTATATTTCTTTTGGAAACTAAATTTTGAGTTGAGTCCCAAAATCAAAGAAATCGGTGCTGACGAGATTAAAATTATCCTAAAGCTTAGAAATGAGGGCAAATCTTTTTGTGAAAAGCTCGGATCATAGGCAGAAGTCACTTTTCAGTGCAGTACTCCATTCAAAACTACAAATCGTCCATTTCAATTTTGTCAAAACCTCGTTCTGGTCGCGAAAAGTGAACTTTTTTGGCGTTAGTACAACAGAATCCCAAAATTACTGCTTCTCAAATTCGTTCTAAAACACACAGCACGTGGGAAGCCATTCATTTCCGATTCAAAAGAAGAAAAAAAACGTATGGAATTTGCAAATAAGTATGTAAACAAGGCTCCAGAATTTTGGAATCGTGTTTTATTTTTAGATTTGCGTTTTCGACATTAGAGAAAAAAAGATAGTTTGGCGAAAAAGTGGAACTGCATTAAAGATAATCTTTTGTCAACGGTTAAACATGGCGGAGGTGGGCAGGGCTGGAAAACTCGTATTTATTGATCAAATTGGATACACAAATATTTTAAAACAAACTGGGCCTTGGTTGCTCTACAATACTGAAAATGAATTTATATCACCACACCAATCGCCCAAAATTAACTCTATAGAGTATTTGTGGGGTTTACTAGAGAACAAAGTCCGTCAGCTTAAAATAACATCAAAGGAAATGTTAGTGTCATTTTAAATGAGTGGGGTAAAATAAGTAGGATACTAAAGTTGGCTAAATCAATACCAAATTGGCTCACAGATACCAAATCGATACCAAATTCGCTCATAGGGGTTCTAAACGCAAAGGATATCCTACAAATTACAAACTTAAGCAATATTTATTAATGAAAAATTATTTGTTTTTTTTTTTTGTTATTATTATTTCAAATGTGCGAATACTTTTTATCATGAATTTTTGCTTTTCTTACTTTTTTACATATGTACATAAAATTTATGAAAGACAATAAACCTTAAATCAATGTAAAAAAAATAATAAATAGCTTAATAATTTATTAGAAAAAAATCAGTCTAGGTAGTTTTTCTTATGTTATTCGAAGTATCAATAAGATTTAAAGAACAGACTTCTAGATATTTTTAATACTTTGTGTACATTCCTTTATTAAAGGTCACCATCTTAAGACGTAATTGCATTGCTTGTCCTAGCTTTTTACAATATTCAGCCATTCTTGAAGTAAACCCTTTTTAATATCTGCTTTTTTGGTTTTAAATATTTATATATATAGGAAAGGACTAAAGTGAACATACACCCCACTATTATATGATTCTGGAGAAGGGTAACGATAATGAAAAAAATTTTTATATCTATAATATTGATAGGCAATGCGATTTCTTGTGACCGATATAAAAATTGTAGTTAATAACTGATTTTGACCAAACATACCTTATTTGAAATGTATTTCTTTTTAGCACCATCTGCCCATTTAAAGTTGCAACTAACGCATACATAAAACACATACTGTGTATGTGTTTATTATAAATATCAAAAGCCCTGTGTTGAATTTTGAATTACCTAAAATTGATTAGCATACCTTTAGGCTCCTTTAAAATAATTTATTAACAAACTCATTTACATATGTATATATGTGTGTTCAATAAATCTTTATAATGAAATTTAATGAATTTTATTTAAAGTGTTGAACTGTGAATTGGCTAAAATTGATTTGGGCTTTGGGCTATTATAAAATTATTTATTTAATGAAAAAAAAAATCCTAGAATTTGCACTCGAATTTCGAGGGCTATGCTCTGCTAATTAATAATTATCGCACTATTAGATAAAGATATTTGAAAAAAAAATATTGTTTTTAAAACAACGTGGAAATTATAAGCCATAAACATATTATAAGTGTGACTAAGGCCTACATACAGCATGCTTACTTCTAGGAAAACTTGAAAAATACAAAACAAAACTAGTGGAATTCCAGTTTTGTATATATTTTATTTTGCCTATCATTACAAGTATTTAAGTACTGTGTTTAGAAATTTCCATTTCAGTTAGAAATTTTGTATAAATCTCCGAAAAGACCAAAGAAGTTATGGCGAAATTGCAAAAATATTACAAATAATTAATTCTTAGTAACTATAATCAAAAAAGATATACTGGAAATCAACCTTGATCTGGCCGAACAAAAAAGGCGTCATGACGCGATGTCAGCAGTATTCTTAAAGAAGTTTGGATCCGAAAATTAGTGTCTCAAATCTGGCGGAAAACATTGAAAAATGTTCCAATATGAACGTCCATCAAAAACTATTCAAGATAATGGTGTTAAAAGTAAAGTTACACGTAAAAAACACTTCTATTTGCTAAAAACCGAAAACTCCACCTTGAATTTGGTAATAAGTAGGAAAAGTGTAAGTAAATAAGACGTTTTGGAAGAGACGGCCATTCCAAAGTTTGAAGAAACCCCAACACAGCCTTAGATCCAGAGAATACTACTCCCACGGTCAAACATGAAGTGGCAGTGTTATGGTTTGGGGAGCCATGGCATCATCTGGATTTGGTAAGTTGGTTTTTATTGAAGACAGCTAAGATAATTTGAAACCATCTTTTAATAACTTGGGTCTTGGAAATCACTGGATTTTCTAGCGGACAATGATCCCAAACACACGGCGCTTTTTATTCGGGATCAGCTTCTGAATTATGCACCCACACAACTCTATTCCCCACCACAATCACCCGACTTAGAATACATCAAAGCTTTAAAAAAAATTGGTAAATTCAATGCGATTAAAAGCTGTGATTGATGTTCAGGGTGGACCAATTATATCTAAAAATTTTAAATTTTCAATTATATTCTTTGTATATACACTAGCGGCATTCACTCTTGATGTTAAATTTACAACCCTGTTATATTTACAACGATCTTATACTACAAAACGTGAACGTCTTTTGTGTTGTGTATTGTAAACTAATGAATCAGCTGTTTTTTTGTTTTTTTTTATCAATTTGAAAACTTAAAATATCAACAAGAATTTGCAGATAAGTAAAATGCCCAAAATTGCGGAAAAAATTATAAATTTTTTAGAACAAAATGCAGTTGACGAAATAGAATTTGCAGAGATTCTGGATGTTGAAGGTACGGTATTACTTGCAATAATAAAAACATTACAAAAATATTACTCTCCCTTTGTAGATACATGTGAACATGATGCCATTGACCACATTTTAGATGAATTAGTTGATGACATTATTATAGTTAAAGTGTACCGCCGCGGAGCTTGGACTTCAGTTCCAAAATGAAGTGGTCACTAAATGTCTTAACCCAATTATATGACAACAGATTTTTGCAAATGCTGAGGGTTAGTCGAATTGAGTTTCATACACTGGTGTCTATGATTTCTGGAGATACGGAATTTAACCAACCCCATTCATGTGATCAATTTCTAGTTGAGTACCAGTTAGCAATTGTCCTATACAGATTCGGGTCATCTAGAGAAGGGCTTTTCATTATTTTGATACAAAATGAAAAATAAAAAATAAACAATTGTTTTGGCAGCTCAACAATCAGCTGTTTCAGTCTTATAAATGTTTAGTCTTGTAGATGTACTATGGTTTTTACCCTTGTACTTTTAACTCAGCGTAGTAAATTTCAGTTTCATACATTTTGTTGTTGTGGTGTTGTAAATAGTAGGAATTTTACTATATCTACAACATTTACAAGGGTACTTTACTACCAAGAGTGAAAACCCTTACTATGTACTCTAATTTTTTGATGTTTTTGTTATTGTTGATTTGGTTATGTTTATGATTTTTTTTTACATAAATAAAGGTATTCACGAGGGCGGATCAATAAGTCCGTGACTTTTCGTACTTCGGTAGTTATATGAATGCAATACTGCTCCCATCAAGTACCACCTGTTAATAGACTACTGTAAAATTTTGGGCAAGTTCCGTCATTTACTTTGCGTTTAACAGCTGTTCAAAACATACAACCTCGTGGTTTTTTTTTAATGGAAAAAAGTGAATTTCGAGTTCTCACTAAGCATTATTTTTTGCGAAAAAAACCCCGTCAATCAAACCAAGAAAAACTTGATAAATACTATGGGGACTCTGCACCATCGATTTTAATGGTAAAAAAGTAGTTTACTGACTTTCATTGTGGTCGTACAAATACAAATGACGCTGAAAGTTCTGGACGGCCAATTGAGGTCAATACACCCGAAAATGTCGAAAAAATCCACGATATGGTGTTGGCCGATCGAAGAGTAAAAGTCCGTGAGATTGTTGATGCCATAAGCATTTCATATGGCAGTGTGGTTTCGATTTTAAATGATCAGTTGGGTTTAAGAAAGCTGTCTGCAAGATGGGTGCCGCGTTTGCTCTCAATTGACCATAACCGTAATCGTGTGACAACTTCAAAGGATTGTTTGGAGTTGTTTAACCGCAATTCGAATGAGTTTTTGCGGCGTTTTGTAACTGTGGATGAAACATGGATCCATTACAACACTCCGCAGTCTAAAAAATGAGTTTCTCCAGGTGAACCGGCTTCGAAGAAGGCCAAGGTAAGTTTTTCGGCCAATAAGGTGATGGCAGCAGTTTTTGGGATGAACGCTGGATAATCCACATCGATTATCTTTAAAAGGGAAAAACAATAAACGGCGAATATTATGCCAACTTATTGGACCGATTTAACGGGGATTAAAAAAAAGACCCCATAAGGCCAAGAAAAAAGTTATTTTTCAAGATAATGCACGGGTTCACACGAGTGCAGTCTCAATGGCAAAATTCCATGAATTGGGCTACGAATTGGTACCGCATCTGCCATATTCTCCGCATTTAGCCCCCAGTGACTATATCCTGTTTCCAAACCTAAAGAAATGGCTCGGTGGAAAGAGATTTAGCTCCAACGATGAAATTATTGATCAAACATATGCCTATTTTATGGACCTCAAAAAATCCTATTTTTTGGAAGGGATACAAAAATTGGAGAAACGTTGGACTAAATGTATTGAGCTAAAAGATTATGTTGAAAAATAATTTTTTTTTTTTTGCAAAAAAAAACTGTGGTGTTTCATTCTAAAAGTCACGGACTTATTGATCCGCCATCGTATTAATGCCTTAAATATTGGCATGCAATTTTTTTGCAATGTTGTCTGTTGTCTCTATCCCAAATCTCTCTCATCACTTTCTGTCAACTTTAGAACACTTAGCTTCAGAGAATATTTTAGTTGTTGCTTTTTTGTTCTGTTTGTAACAACGTTTTATAGCGTTTAACGATATTATGCACAGTTTAATAAGTTCTGGTTAGCAGCCTTCAAAACTCTCTTATCATTATTCCACTTTTATTGTGGCTTATTATAAGCTCAAGAAGTTTGTTCCCGTTGGCGACCCATTTAGTTTAGTCAAGTTTGTAATTTTTTTAAAACTTCTGATTCAGAAAGTTCTTTTTGATTCAAAGTGTTCCAGTTTATTATGCGCCTAATTTTTTGTACTTTCTTAGTTTAATGCGGACTTACTATGTATAACAGATTTCATCTTTAATTATACCAGTAAAAAGGTGACTAAATACCCAACTATAAACAAACAAAAAATTGGCGATAATTTGTCCCAGTTTGGATACACCTACTGTATCATTATAAGTTTTTTTTTATCATTATTATTTATGATAGTTCTATTTATGTTTAAAAGTAATCGATACATTATGTCTAGCTCCAAAAATATGCGCTCATTATATTTTTATAACACCAATTTATATTAAAAAAATAAAATATTTTCGATAAACCATAGTAGCCATTTGAATTTTAATATATTACAGTTTGAAGTAAACAGAACAACAAATTTTAGCTGATTTATTGTAATTGAAAGTTCATCATCGGATGAAAGCGACATTAAACAAGCGAACTTGAAACAACAATTATATTAAATCTTCGTAAAGAAGGAAAACCTATTCATGAAATAGGCAAAAGTGTGGAATGATCTTATTTCACAGACATTCCTCTAAAAACAGCCCGGTTAGTTCAGTGCTCGGACTATTTGGTGCGTAAAGTTAAAGACAATTCTAGTTTGAAAACATACAAAATCCCAAAAGTCCTGTAAGGAATGCTGCAAAAAATATAGAGGCTAAAAACAGAGCATGGAAATTGAAATCATGTTTCATAAAAAAAAATCGTGCTGCATAATGGACGACGGAACGTAAGGCATATTTTTCGCTTCTTCCGAGTCACCGTTTATATGTTGCTGATGCTCTAGGTAACGTCGAAGATAAGTTTATGATAAAAAACAGATGAAATTTCCACAAAAAAAAAAGTTCCTGGTATGGCAAGCAATATATAGTTACGGCAAAAGCTCTATAAATACCGAATTTATATTAAGGAGTGTTTGCTTCCTTTCATAAGCCAACGCTGTATCCATATATTTTTGGTCCCCTTTGGCATACTGTCACTATGGTTTTGTACCAAGAGAGGCATATCCTCTGAACTGTCCGGAGCTTAGGAAAGTGTAGAAATATTGGGCTCTTGTGAAAACTCTTAGACGGAGTTGGACTACTTGTTCCAAAAAAGTGATAGAAACCCCTATAAAATCCCTAATGGAAGGGTTTCCGGAAAATATCCATAAGTTCATAAGTTGTGATTAAAACTATTTTAGATTAGATAGAGAAGGCTCTACGCACTGCGACCAGTTTGATCTTTTGTGCAGCCTATGGTTGTCCTAAATACTAAGGCTTATTATAAAGCCAATTACCATATGTCCCGGGGGGATACAGTGTATCCTCCGAGTGCACTATAAAAATTATGTATTTTTGTAAGCTCCAGTATAATTTTGTGTATGTTAAGATTTTTTCGATCTCACTCCTTAACCGTCTAACATTAGATTTATCAACAACACAAATATTACCAGCAGCAACCTATTTTTCTTTGAAAGAAATAAAAGATGTTATCTTACAGATGTTGGGAAAAAAAAAATCATGTGAGTCCGATCACAGGGGAGATGTGTAAACATCTGGTAATAAATAAAATGCAGAAAACAGCGACAAAAAGGTTATTTCATATCATAATTTTTTCACCAAACAATCATGTCACACCGATTTGTCTTAATGCTCACATGTTACGCGTAAGATCTTACGCTCACATATTACGCTGTTTGTGTGATTGTATTGTGAATTAGAAATTTACCGCCCTGCGCGTATAGATGTTTACACATCAAAAATCGAATGTATAGTTAAGAAAGTATAAACTCTTGAGGTTCCTTTTTTATAAAAATACTATAAAATTGTTTTAACGTGATGTTTTTTATAATTAAATAGAATTTCCTTGAAAAAGTCAACAAAGAATTGACGAAACGTCGGAAAGAAATGTAATTCAAATGCAGTTTTATTTACATTAAAAATCTTAGGCCGTATTAGCTTATTTTAAAGCAAAAGAAACTAGAGCTTGTTGTTTTTCTTCAGTCTTGATTATGACTGTCCTCTTTAATTAACAAATAATTCTTATATATTTATTTTACATTGATATGGTTGAGTAGAATTTACTCAATATGTATGTTTATGTTGTGTTGGTGATTTTGAGTGTTTTTCTCGTTCGTCAAATGGTCAGTTCGTCAAAACGTCACAGTCAAATAATGTATCGATCATTCATACACAATATGGTGTAATGTTACACAAATTGGTGATACGCTAAAACAAATATGTCATTAAACTTTCTGTTTACAATATATTTGTTTGCGTTCTACATTCTTTCAGTATCAAACGTACAAACATACATTTTGAAAACCTGACTCAATCGTCACCACAAACATACATACGTATTTGTGTACTTGTGAATCATTGATCTGGGTTTACACTTGACCCTATGTTCAGGAGTACACTACACAAATTTTAAATTTCGCGAAGAGTAACTCGAGGTTATGGCCCGTAAATTTTTGTCTTCGCAATAAAAAAAAAGAGGAGATATTACAATTTTTGGGAAACCAAGATATCGACATTTTTCTTATATGTGAAATCTGGCACAATAAGTCTGCAGTAAACCATCCAAACTTCTATTGTTATAGATATGATCGCCAGCACTAGTGAAGAAAAATATTCTAGGCCAACTACTACCTATATTAAACACAACGTTAATTGAAACAAGTAAGAAAATCATAGTCGATATACAGCACCCATGAGCTTAAAGGAAAGGTCTTAGATCCAACTAATTGTATAAACGAAATTTGGGTGGCATTGTTATAATATGAAAAAGTTTATATCCGATGCTATTTTTATATATGTAGAAACTAGGTCGAAATATTAACCGTCCATGACTGTATATTGTAAAGACACATAGTTTCCGCAAAAATCTATGTAGTATATATAAAATTCATTTTCTGTTTGTTTGTTTGTTTGGTTGTTTGACCGCCATACAAATTTTTATTTTTCAATGGATTTCTCTGAAATTTGGTACACACGATCTCTCTACTCCATATGCTTCCTACTGGCCACGCCTACTTTTACTCCCACTTTTTGTATACAATTCATTTTCTGTTTTTTGGTATATTTGTTCGCTCTACAAATTTTTATTTTTCAACGAATTTCTCTGAAATTTGGTACACACGATCTCTATACTCCAGGGAAGGTCACCATACATTTCTTACCGGCCACGCCTACTTTTGTTTCTTTGTTTGACTGATATACAAACTTTTATTTTTCCACGGCTTTCTCTGAAATTTGGTAACGTGATCTCTCTACTCCATCGAAGGTCGTATTATATATCTTTCTGGCCAATTTGTTCGCTATACTAATTCAATTTGTTCGCTATACTAATTTTTATTTTTCAACGGATTTCTCCGAAATTCAGTACATACTCCAGGGAAGGTCGCCATATGATTTTTATCGGCCACGCCTACTTTTACGCCTACTTTTCATATAAAATTAATTTTCTGTTGTTTAGTATATTTGTCCGCTATACAAATTTGTATTTTTTAACGGAGATCTCTGATATTTGGTACACACGGGAATAACTTCACGATGAACAAATTCCCCAAAATTTAAAAAAAGATCCTCAAAAGAAATGAACAAATTCCCCATTTTTTTTAAAGAACTTACTCCCCAAATTCATTCTTAAATTTTAACATATTTTTATTTAATGAATTTTGTTAAATAATTATTTAAGGGAAAATCTGCATTCTGCTCTCAATATCTGTCCTGCAATAAGCGCATTTAAAATCTGTATTCTTTTCAATAGCATCATTTCGGAATGATTTGAAAAATATATTTTGGCGATTAAAATAAGTTGACGACAACTGCGCGGCAGCATAGGTAGTAGCTGCCAAACGCTCGGTAACGGCGCGCGGACGCGACTCGCTCTCGGAACACAGCTCTGCTAAGATATCGGAATGATCTGAATAATATATAGCACGGGTGCAGCTACAAAACGCGTGGACGCGGACGTGTCACGCTCGCGGAACACAGCTCAGTGAAAAGTCTTTTGATAAATTTTATCTACGTATGTACAATAATTACCTGTTGATCCAAATAGGCCACACATATACTATAAGCAACCTTGCGGCACAATTTTAAACGACGCATCCATTTTCTGTTTTTGAAGCTTCTATGAATTTGACGTCTCTGCTCAATGATGATCACTTATTGAATGAAGTAATATAATTTTAAAAATCAAAAAATTTTAAATTGAAATAAAAAATTAATTTACTCCCCAAAAAACGTAAACATTGGGGAATTTTTGCATCATGAACAGATTCCCCAATCCTATACAAATTTTTGGGGAGAAAGTTTATTTTTTTTTTTTTTGGAATTTGTTTATTGTGTACTAAGTACTCAGCGCCTGGTAAGAATAGTGAACCATTTTCAAGTCAAATGCCTTTGGTGCCCGGGCAAGACCGAGTAAAAATAGCTAGTATACATATAAGTTAGTTCTTTATAAAATAAAAACCATTTATTTCGAGTACTTGACTGCGACTGAAGTTTCTTTATTTATTTTCATGTATTTAAAGTACAATTTTGCTTATGCTAGAAAAGTAAAATCATGGGAATAAAACAATACAATTTATTTAAATAATACAATTGCAAAACAGCAGACATAGCGTCAGCAGTTTTGGTATTTATCAAAAGTGTAACAAGAACCAAGCAAAAATGAATTTCAACACAGGTAACGTATGTCACACAAAAATTGAAAGGTAAGTAAAACAAAACAACACAGTAATGAGCAATTAAGTTATTTCGTTAACTCTTCCCCTCTTAAATTCCGACGTCCTCGTTGGATGGATAAGTATCAATGGTAGCGATAACTTCAGGAGATTTTACATCGTTTAGTTTTTCTGCCTTTCTTTTTTCTATCCATTTCTTCAGTAATAACAATAACAATACTACGCCAAAGACACTGGGGATTAAGACGCTTGTTGTGAGTGTGGTTCTATAATTGTGGACCATTTGCTGAATCTCCGCAGCATTATTTATATGGAGATCTTTTAACATTTCCAAAGACAGCGCCTCTTCGTATTTAGCTATGGATTTGGTGGTTTTCAATATAGCTGGTAATGGCTGCAGCATAGTTATCTCGTTGTTATAGTAAGTTCGGTTTTCTATCTGGACCGTGGCATTGTGATATTTTATAAGATAAGTTCCATTTAACCAAAGATTTTTTCTGTCGACTTCTATAGAACCGTTATAGCCATTCAGCATTATTAGGTCAGGGGAAAGCTCAGTTATTGTAGCTATGTGTTGATCATTTGAGGTTGGACATGTTGAAAATATACCGGACAATAAATTTGGTAGACATTTGGATGAAGTGACATTTACCAGATTTTCATTTCCGCAAATGCTTATATCAAAAATCATTCTGCATGGTTTCTTAATTTCAATTACAGAATTGTTACATATTATAAAATTCTCATTACTTAATTTAATTGTCTTTTCCTTTTGTTTTACAGGTTTTACAAACAATTTTCTACAAGTTTCCTTTTCAATTCTAGGCAAATTTACGACATACATTAGCGTCGTTTGATTCATACTAATTTTTATTTCTCCGAATTCTAAAGCCTCAATCAGATTTGAATAAGGGAAATTCTGATTCTCAAAAAACTCCTTAGTTATGTTTAATTCGTAGCCAGAAAATATAAAGGAATTAATTATCCCAGATTTCGCCCACTGAATTGAATAGTTAATATTAGTCAACTCCTCTTTTATTATTTTCAATTTTCTTTCGACATTTTTAATAATTTCCGTTTTCAGTGCATCGCTTGAACCTATGTTATTCAATATAGTGTTAGTCATTTTAGTTATCTCCTTGACCCTCAACTCTAGAGCCCTATTTATAACAATTTGCCTATGATTGTTCTCGAGCAAACCGTTGACCCTGTCCGATACCATCTGAAAATCTTCATGGTAGGGTGTTCCCGCAATCCATTTCCAGGCCGTCCCCAGAATCTCAATCGATCTAGTTTTCCGTATAGGACTTAGCTCTCTGAGCATTCTATATAGGGTATCTATTTCATGAACAAGGAACTGGTAGTTATTGTCCTTCTTGGTTATGTCACGTATTACTGTCTCGTATATCTGGTCCAATAAAGTCCCGTACTGCTCCAAGTCTATGATATGGATCAATTTGAAGTTCCCCGTCTTGAGTTTCACCGTTCCAGTCTCCATTGTAACAATTCGGGAATTCGTATAGTCAAGTATCTGGGTCTCCGTCTTTGCGAAAGCGAGTATTGTCCTGAAAAGAAAACATCATTTCCTTATTAGATTTTTGTGAACTATTTTCTTAGAAATTGTCAAAACTGTCTGTCCTTTGTCCTCCTGCACTATTTCCCTTCTGTATGGTGTCAGTTTGTTCCCTAATCGTTTGTTTCCCTTAACAAAAATTTCGTCACCTTCTTTGTACGTTTTTCCGTCATGCCTGTCTCTGTTGTGAAATTCTAAGTCTCTTCCTTGTTTTTCCGTTAGCTTCCGTATTGTCTGTTTTCGTTCCTGTTCAGTTCCGGTGATTCTCCCAAAAAAGACTATAATAGGTTTTCTATTGGTTATCGAATGGATTGAGTGATTATACCTGTTCAAGGAACCATCCAATAGGTCCTCGAAAGAATTATGTAATTTTTCCGCATTAATGCACCTCAAAATTTCAGTCAATGTTGAATGAAATCTTTCAACCTGACCATTTACGGTACTCGAGTATGGAGGTGTCGTATAGACTTTAATTCCCATTTGATCCCTTAACATGAACAAAATGGAGGATGAGTTTAAAGATTTCTCATTATCAATTACTATGTTTTCGGGAACTCCGAAAGAAATAAGTAATTCCCGTAAAGGAGTTTTAATATCCTCCGCTGATCTAGAATTTACAATTCTCACTTGAGCGTATTTCGAGAACTTGTCCACAGCAGTCAGTATTATTCTGTTACTCGTATGATAGATATCTATGTGGACAAATTGTCCTGGGTACTGTGGAATGGGAGTATTTTTCAGAATTATTTTGTTTGGATGGCGCTCATATTTATTTTCAATGCATATCCGGCATTGCTTGACGATCTTCACTATTTTCGCCTGCATCCGGGGAAAATAACATTTTCGCAATAGTTGGATCTTGTTTTCCTTGGCATTCCTGAGAGCCCTTTTATGCTCATTAATGATTTCAGTATCCTGCTCCGTGTCGGATGTCAGATCCCTTACCATTATTCTGGTATACCTAGCCTTATATGGGCCAAAATTAGCAGGATAGATTTCCTGAATTTTCCCTAAAATTTTGTCCTCGGTTCTAATCCCATTCGTTAGCATTGGACTCAAATATTCTCTCAATATTCTCGTTAATTTCTCCAAATCAAAATCATTCTCTACTATCGTGTGTCTATTATACCCTGGGAATATAGTTTCGCATTTGTAAGAAGGTGTCTTACCAGTTGAAATTATCAACTGATTCCTGAAAACGTTAATTGGAACATCCGTGAACGGAATGAGATTTTGAGGTGAAGTTTCGGCACTGTGCTGAGTAGCCGTTATCGAGTTCAACTCAGAAGTTTGTGGTGGTCTTGATAATGCGTCTGCCACCACATTCGTGCTACCCGGTTTGTATCTTAATTAGTAATTATACTCCTCCAAGATGGCCTTCCATCTTCTGAGTTTACTATTGGTGTTCCTACTACTCAACGCGTATGTTAACGGTTGGTGATCAGTGAAAATCTTCACCGATGCGTGACCGTATAAATAACTTCTCAAAGCTCTAAGGGCCCATACTACTGCGAGCATTTCGTTAATGTTCCTCGGCCCTATTCAATGTTCTTGATATGAACACAATTGGCCTGCCCTCCTGTTCCAATACCGCACCCAGCGCATAATTCGATGCGTCAGTAGTCAATTGGAACTCTTTTTTCATATTTGGGAACGCTAGAATGACATCGCCTGATGCGAGTGAATTCTTTATCTTCTCAAATGCTTCTAAAGCATTTTTGTCCAATGTTATACGAATTCTCGATGACATTTTCTTGGACATACGTCCTTCTTCCCCTCTTAAAAAGATTGTAAGGGGTTTTGCTATTTTAGCATAATCCCTTATGAATCGCCTATAGAATCCCGACATTCCCAGAAACGATCTAAGCTCCTTTATCGTAGTTGGAGGTTTCAGATTCTTAATTGCCTCAACCTTAGTTGGATTCGCCTTTATGCCCTCAGTAGAGATAATGAATCCCAAATATTCCACACTTGTTCTCAAAAATTCACATTTGTCCAGTTGGACCTTCATATTAGCATTCTGTAAGGTATTAAGATAACCTCAATGTTCTCAAGATGAGAACTTTCATCACGACCGAAAATTATGATATCGTCTATATAGACGTAGCAAATTTTCCCTATGTGTTCCCTAAGGATATCGTCCAATGTTCGCTGAAATATTGCCGGAGCATTTTTCAGCCCGAAAGGTAATCTTGTGAACTCATACTTCCCGTTATTAACTGAGAATGCCGTCTTCTCAATGTCTCTGTCTCTTAGAGGGATTTGGTGAAATCCACTTTTCAAATCTAATACAGAGAACCACTTATTCTTTCCAAGATTAGAAAGTACCTCATTTATCTCTGGTATAGGGTACCTATCAGGTATGGTTACTTGATTCAGTTTCCTGTAGTCAATAACCATACGAAACTTTCTTTCGCCAGAAGCATCCATTTTCTTTGGAACAATTATTACCGGTGAGTTATATGGTGACCTTGATGGTCGAATTATGCCGTGATCAAGCAATTCTCTTATCTGTTTTTCTACCTCATCCTTCATTGTCATCGCATAAGGGTAACTTTTCGGGTAGATTGGTTCGTCAGTTGTAGTCCTGATGTCCGCTTGCACCGTTGTTGTAAATGTTAGTCGTTCGTTTGGTTCTGTAAACAAGTTTCGGTATTTACCGCAAATCGTCCTCAATTTATCCCTTTGATTTTCCGTTAGATGGTCCGTTCTCAGGTTTATTGCGTTTATTGATTGTGAAATTTGCTGCTTTATTTTAACTTTTATCGAACTGTTAATCAGCATGAAACCCTTTGAAGTAAATATAACAGCATTAAGTTTTTTCAAGCTATCGTTGCCCAAAATACCGTTAAAAGACTTAAGTGATGGCAACAAATAGAATTTAAGATTTTCTGAACGCAATCCAAATAAATTTATGAAAGTATGGTGAGTAATGGTAATATTACCACCAACTGATCTTGCTTGAAAATTGATTTCATTTGGAATAGGGTTTTGAATTAAAGAAGGTTGTATGTAGTTCCTATTGGAACCAGTGTCGATTAAAAATTTAAAAGTACGTCCGTCGTTGGTCTTGCACTGAAAATATGGCAATGTCGAATCCGTTAACCTAAAAATTGTATATCTGAGAATTCTGTACCCTCATCAAGGTTTTCATTAATATGGGGATATTCATTTAAATATTCATCCCAATCTTGTATTTCCTCAGATTCCCGTAATGCCAAATCTTCCCTAGAGGCATTATCCCCATGTGTGGCACTTTCTTCAATTTCACCCTCAATGTGGTTGATTCGTTGGAATTTACTTGGCCTTTGGATCTGGGAGGAATTTGGTGGAGGTCTTGCTCCAGAATACTTATCATTCCCAAATGGCCTGTTAATATAATTGACCGCTTTGGTCTGAATTGAAGTATCGACTTCCATTAGGGTGGGTGGTTTGGGCTGGTTCGGTCTTGGCGGTGGGTTTCCCGTATTTGCCTGTGACCTATTGTAAACATGTTGAATACCATTTGATGTAGCCCGTGGCCATTGTGGATAAACATATGCCTGTCTGGGCAAATTTGGTGGCATGTAAGCCAATTGGGGATAGAAATGTTGTGCAGTGGATCTGCGCTGTGGGGCAATATGTCTGTGCTGTTGGACAGCCGAAGCCGTATTGTGGCTACTATTAGCATGAAATTGTTGGTTTTCCAATTTCTGACACAAATGTAGTGCCTCTTGTAAATCTTTTGGCTCTCTCATTCCCAATAATCTGGGTAAATCGCCACGAAGTCCCCTGACAAAAGTGTCTAGGGCCTTGTTTCTATAGGTCCTGGTTAATAAATGTATAGAAGCTTCACTCTCTTCTATACATGCAATTTTGTTAAGAATCAGGGATAAGTGGGCGTAAATCTGCTTATAATATTCCTGCACACTATTATTTCCCTGTACCATAGATGACATTTGGTACTCTAATGTGCCAAGGTCCCTTTTATCCGCATAATGTGTGGTAAGACACTTAATAATACACTCCCAATTAAGAGGTGTATTGTACGATTCAAGGGCGATGTCAGCATCACCCGTTATTTTGTTTCTAACTACATTTAGGATTCCAAAATACTTTAGAGTCCCGCGAATGGGTTCATAAATTTTTAGAATTCTCTCCACACTTTTCTTCCAAGAAGCGAATTCCGTGTGGTTTCCCGCAAATTCCCTAAGTGTACGCACTACATCAGGGACTTTATCCAAACCCGAAAGGTCTCCGTTAACTATATTAACGTTTTGATATGTAGGTTGTTGAGGAACTGGATGTAGTTCCTCTTGTACCACTCTACGTACTACACTTGCAATTGCAAGTTCCATCTCCCGATTTACTTGAAATTGTTGTGGTAGGGGATTATTGTTATCATTATTGTTATTATTATTAATATTGCCCAGAATCGGAGGTCTGATCAAGTTATTTTGATTTGCCAATTTGTTAAATAAAATTTTTATTGAACTTAAAAGATTTTAATACAAAAAAAAACTTGTAGAATTACAAAATTTATTTTAATTTCGTTTCTGTTGAAATTTTTGTTATTTCGATTATTAAATATTGAAATTTCAAATTTGAATAAAAATATTGTTACGTTTCTAATTCACTTACAATAGAAATATTATCGTTGTTATTGTAGCCATTGTTGATAGTTTGATGTTGTGTTGTTTGCTTCTGAGATGTCTGTTGCTGTGGTGGTTGAAACTGAAGTTGCTGTTGCTGCTGTTTATTTTGTTGCTTTGCTGCCCAGGCAGGAATCGTTGCCTGGTGACTTTAATTCTCCTTGTTGCACAGTTTTCTAATAGCAAAAGTTACCTCAAAATTTTATGCATTGTTAGATTGTTTTGAGTTTTTATTGTTTCTTTTTTGTTTTTTTATTAGTGGTTTTAACTATTATTTATGTTCTTATTTAAGTCTTTAATTTTTAGCTAATATGTTTGTTTTGATGTCTACAATTTTTTAATTTTAATTTCACTTATTTTGAATAATGTTTGTTTTGATGTCTTTAATTTAATTCTAATGTTTGTCTACAATTTCTTTTTTTTTTAATTTCACTTATTTTGAATAATGTTTGTTTTGATGTCTTTAATTTAATTCTACTTATTTTGAATAATGTTTGTCTACAATTTTTTATTTTAATTTCACTTATTTTGAATAATGTTTGTTTTTTGATTTAATTTTACTTATTTTGAACAATGTTTTTTAGTTTTGTTACAAAATGTTCACTAATAACGCGTCGACATTAGAGAAGTTGTCCTTTTTGTATTTTTACAACACTACTGCGGTTCTCATTAATGTTCTTTTATTCACGTTTGTGTTCGTTTTCCATAGAAATTCAACACAAGTTTTTTTTTTTTTTGTTTAGTTACCAAATTATGCTCGGACGCCAGTTAGTTCTTTATAAAATAAAAACCATTTATTTCGAGTACTTGACTGCGACTGAAGTTTCTTTATTTATTTTCATGTATTTAAAGTACAATTTTGCTTATGCTAGAAAAGTAAAATCATGGGAATAAAACAATACAATTTATTTAAATAATAC
Source organism: Cordilura impudica (assembly GCA_963682025.1). NCBI lineage: Eukaryota > Metazoa > Arthropoda > Insecta > Diptera > Scathophagidae > Cordilura > Cordilura impudica. Next base: position 186,893,708 of record OY821520.1, on the reverse strand, counting down.
AATTGCAAAACAGCAGACATAGCGTCAGCAGTTTTGGTATTTATCAAAAGTGTAACAAGAACCAAGCAAAAATGAATTTCAACACAGGTAACGTATGTCACACAAAAATTGAAAGGTAAGTAAAACAAAACAACACAGTAATGAGCAATTAAGTTATTTCGTTAACTTATATAAACCAAATTTGAGAAAAACCCGTGTAATATTTTTGTTTTTTTTTATAGTTTTAAGTGAAGATCGGCAAGGAGCTTAATATGGGGCCTATGACTAAGAACGGCTCTACAGAGTTTATTTTTAGACTAGTAATAATTTCGACCTTAGGGTAATTTAAGTCGATCGCGTAGGGGTCATTTGTAAGGGGACTAGGCCAGAAAATGCACCGAGCATTTCCCCAATTTCAATAGCCATCAAAAACTTATCCACACCCTGCTAAAAAGTGAATCTAAAGCAATACTCAAGCAAATGTTTTTTTTTTAATTTTAAAAGCAGACACTGGATTATTTAAAATTTTAATTGAAGGTTTACGTGCGACCACAAAGAGATTGAAAAATAAATGACTTACCTTGATTAAATATTTGGAAAGTGCTGATGCAGTTGATGTTGTTTTAAAATTTATTGGATTTCAAATTCTGCTTTTATTAATTATTGAGGTTTCGAGATTTTCATATTTTTGTGATCTTTTTCTATACAGCAGCTTGACTAGCAAATTCACTCAAATATTTGTTGTGTTGAAGTTTAAAATTATTGTGAACAAAAATAAATTTATTTAATGGACTTTGTAGTATTAAAATTATTTGTTGTTTTTTCCCCTTTTCATTGGCAAAAATAAATAACAAATATTTATTGTTAGCAAGTTATTTAAAAAAAATATTTACACTGATTATAATTAACTTGATTGGTTGTATTTGTTTCCTTGTTGCTTCAATTGTATCTTACGTTTAAGACTTTTAACCAACATACTATTTTCAATTTGTTTTTTAGGTCTTTTGGCTAAAGTTGTTAAGGATTCATCTGCTTTATTTGGACTATCTTCATTGCCATGTCTTCTTTTGAGTTTTTCATGAATTAACTGTTCCATGGCTTTGGTTTTCTTAAAATGAGGATCGGTAGGATCGATATTAAATTCATGGGATGAGAAAACAGCCTTGAAACGTTGATCATCTATGTTGAGTTGGAAATTATCTTCTATTGGTTTTTGTGAGTCTTCTATGGCATTTTTGGATTTCTTTAATTGTTTTCTACGTTTCTTTTTCGATTTTGTTTCCTGTTCAGTTTTTAATATCTTATCCAGACTAAAGTGTTGTTTGCCCTCCTCATTGTCATTGTCGTCCAATAGAAGTTCCAATTCTTTGGCTTGCTTTTCATCTTCTTGTTCCTGTTCAACCTCAAGTTGTTTTTGTTTTTTCTGTTTTTCTTTATGTTTTGCTTTGGGATCAATAAAGTCTCCATTGGCAAATTCTTCAGCAAAATACGGGTCATCCATATCGATGGCATCGGGTACAGAGTCTACATCCGATTCGATTTCTTGGCCATTTCTTTGTAATTTCTTCTTTTTTCTTTCCTCTTTACGTTTTTTATTCTTTTCAGAACGTTTCTGTAAAACCTTTTCTATTGGCGTAAGATTTGCTGCTTTGGTCTTTTGTTCAGCCATAATATCGTTATCGTCTTTATCGATGTTTTCCTCGTCGTCTTTGACATTCCAAGAAAATTCCATTTCATATTTCTTTTGCTTCTTAGCTTTAAGTTCGTTTTCATTTATTTCTGCCAAAAGCGCCTTATATTTATTAATACTTTCATCTTTTTTCTTAGACTTTTTCAGGGTCTTGTCAATCTTTTTATAAGAAACCTTTTGGATAGCAGTATCATTATGTTGTTCTTCTTCCTCGTTAACAACTTTGTCTTCTTCATCTTCCTCATCCTCACCATCGTCATCATCATCATCTTCCTCACTACTATAGGCCACAATTTTACGTAGATCTTTATCACTTATTCCCTCCATTTTGCCAGACGATAGTTTATCTCCCAATTCTTTGCGATCAACGGCCGTTTCGTCCCATGTCAAATTGACCTTAGCCTGCTGCAAGGCTGTCGTAGTAAATTGTCTGGGGTTGTAGCTGTTGGCATCTGGCAGTTCAGTACAAACATCTGTGGGTTCATCTTCATCGAAAGTAGTATCGTCTGGTATAAATCTTAAGTCGACCTTGGAAGCTGAACTTTCATATTCAATACCATCACATTCTTGATAGATTTTATCGGCTGTTGATACCGAATCACATTCCACAACAGCATAGTAGTAACGTAGACGATTGAGCTGGTATTGACGTAATTTTTCCATATGATATTCGTCACCTTCTTCAGCATCACTATCTTGTTCCTGAACCAAATCATTATCATCATCATCTGAAGAAGAAGAATCATCGGGAGACTTTTTTGATTTAGATTTTCCATTCTGTAAATATAAAAAAAAATTAATATAAAAATCTTATTATTACATTGAAAGTTTACAACTAAAGTAACAAAAATACTATAAAACATTTCTGAAATATACATATGTAACTTGTGTTTTATTTCCAAATTTCAAAAACCAAGGCCTAGACTCCATTGAGAGAATATACACAGATCGCTAAAAGTATTTGCACAACGTTGCCATATAAATTGAATAGCTTTAAATAAAATTAATATTTAATATATTAGTGTGTTACTAATATTAAAATAACAAAAATTCATGCAAAAATTATGTAAATATGAAAAAAATAAAAATAAGGATATTAATTTCATATTTATAAAAGAAAAACGTAAGGGCAGTTTTAAAAATATGTTGATAACCCATTTCTTTTTATTACTTCATATAGCCTATTTTGTATCGTAGACGCTAATTTTTAAGTAATGTCTAATACAATTTTAGAGTATTAACCGTTAACAATTTCAATAAATTGTTATTTTTTCAAAATATGACGGGACCTAATATTTTTACTCAACAAATCCCATAAATGCTCACAAATCTGGGGAATAACCTTATTCCATAATTAAAAAATTGCCATATTGATAACATGAAACATTTAAAAAAATATTATTTGAGAACTTTAAAGCTTTTTCATGTTTTTATGATAGGGTATACGAATTTACTTTTTTTTCAAATCTGGTATTACTATTTATTTGAAAAAATGCCTTTTTGAAAAAAACATTTCTTTAAATAAATTTCAAACAACATTTTCTCAATTTGCTACCGCTAAAACTAAACGTATCAGCCAAATAACGAAAAAAGACTGTACCATCGTAACGTAAATTTGAAAAGTTTCAAAAAGATTTCTTTGTCCTTATGAAGTAAAAGTGACGATGAGATGGTTGTAGGATCAGATAGGAGCAATATGTTATCAACCACAAATCATCCCGTTATGGATGTGTTAAGTGGTGATGAAATATAAACCGCCCCATAAAGGAGTAAGGCGGGCCATCCTAAACGGGGTTTCTTGTAAAGAGTTGTTAAAGAAGTAGGTGTCAAAGTAGAAATTATCATAAAATTAATTTCGGTAGACAAATATGCTGACTTGGACCTAAGCATAGATTATAATGAGCATGACGTTAAAATGGAGAAAGTTGAAAATAGTGTCATGTAAAAATTAATATTAGTATTAAAGTATTAAAAATAGAATATACGTTTTTAAAAAAAAAACTGTACGAATTTCAGAAACCCACAGCTTTTTACTCAAACTATAAATATCATATAGTAATAATTTTTTTATAAAAGTGTTTTAAATACCATTCTTAATAAAATTCGCATATACCTAATTATATGCCTTTTGTGTTTATTTTTTATTCATTGTCACAGCCAAATTGCCTATCGTCGAGTTTTGCATTTGGTTATGTTCAAAAAGGCCATACAGAATATGAAATTCTGCTATTTTAATATTTAGTTTTTTTTTCTTTCTGCTAAATAACATGATTTTATAGAATACAAAAAGTGAAAACTAATGTCAGAGTTATAGAATTGGACTATTACGGCCGTATTTATAATGAAAACTTATGCAGTATCTAGCATGAGTATTATTTATAATGCACTTGCTGCTGCAATATCTATATGTAAAGATAAGATCTCATATGTGAATATCAAATTTGTTAAAATATGTAAATAAAGGAAGAATATATAAATGAATATAATTGAAGAAAATTTTCTTTAAAATATGGAACAAATTTACATTTTGTAATATTGCTTGCAAATTGTATTGTTTTACATCAGAATTTTCACTATAATCTTACGACTGTTTCCATCTACAATTTTACGATGTGCCAATACTATTTTCGGTCTGTGTATGATTGTTATATGTATACATTTTGTAGCTCTCAAGTTGTAAGAAACTTACCTGATTTAGTGAATATTTATTCAATCCCACCAATTCCGGAGGTCCATGCAATTCTTCTTCTTTCATTCGTTCTTTGCCAAACTCTGAGATATAAATTTTAACGCTTAAAACCGAGCCTCCCGGTGGCAGAAATGAACTAAATAGAACCATTAAATCTACAGCTCTTACTCGATCCCAATCCATATTGCATACAGCTAAACGTTTTGTAGAATCTTCGGTTGTTTCAGCATCATTGGCTAATTCACCCCAAACATGATCGATATACATTTCGGGATCTTCGTCTTCAGAGGATTCATCCTCGGATGAAGAATCCGTTATCAAACGACCCTCACCTCTGGCATAATCAATATCTGGGTCAACTAAACGTTCTCTTAGACTCATGGGAACCTCTTCGCCGTCGCTTATTAAAGCGTCATTTTTATCTATATCACTGCCCTCCTGAACAATAGCTTTTTCCTCTTTTTCACGTTCTTCCTCTTCATCAGATGAACTAGCACTTTGATCTTGATCATCATCGCTTCCTTTCTTTATCTCCTCCTCATCTTCGTCACTTGAATCTAATTCATAGTATTTTTTCAAATCTTCCGTGTTACTTTTATTAACCCTTCGACCATATTTATCCACTGTATACTTTACTTTGAAATTATCATTTGTAAACATGCCCTGAAATCGTTTATCAATTTTTACTTTTCTTTGCTGCTTCGGTAGACTTTTGAAACGCGGATCAGATACCAAATGGTGGAAACGCTCATCTTGCCAAATGCCGCTTGTTGGTTTAGAAGTTTCCGCGAGATTTTGTATGTCTTTATTCCCAACTTTATTTTCTTTTAGTTTTGCTTTATCCTTCACCATCTTGTTGATTTTTTTATAAATTGCTCTAGATTGAAATAATATTGGATATTTAATTATTTGTATTTTTCGTAAACACAATAAACTAATTGAAACAATTAATAAAAAATTTTAAATTTACACGAACTCTGCGTGTGCCCGAATCAGATTAGAAAAAATGTGTTTTATATCAACATTGTGCTGTGCCAGTTAGTATAATTATTAGTCGCAGAGTTGTGTATAGCTAGTAGGATATATAGCGTCGCTAGTAGCAAGCGATCGCTTATAAATTTCTTAAAAATTTCCTGAACCATACGTATCTGATAGATATCAGATGGTGAGAGGGGGTGGGAAGCAAGAGGATTATAACATTTTTCATGGTTCCAGGTTTTTATTAATTTTATTTTAAGAATTGCTCATTAGACTCATTTAAACATATTTGTTTAGTATATATATTTTTTTAGTATGGAATGAACAAATAAAGAAAATTTTCCGATAAAATAAGTGTGTGTTTACAAACGAAAGTTTTCTTGCTGAAAGTCTTGAGTTTATAGGTGAGACGGGAGAGAAGAATGGTAGGAGGTACATACTTTCATGTACTCTGAACTTCTCGTTTGTTTCTTGCTTCGTAATTTTCAAAGTGGTTATTTTACGTTTTATTTTATTTTTATGTTCGTTTGTGTTAAGAAAGACAATAATTTGAAATAAAGTTAATTTTAACGAAATAAAATGATAAAATAAATAGCAAAAATCTATTTTCAACAGATTGGAACGTTCCGGTTACGTGGCAGTTGAGTTCGGTAACTGCTCTAAGTGCTTTTTCATGTAACAGAAAAAAACAGCTGACACTTTTGGTTATGGTTACGTGTAGCTACTTAGGCCTTAACAAAATGTAAATTTTGTTGAGAGAATTGGGAAAATTGCAAGAAATATTTCATAATGTCCGGGCCGGGCATATGGATCATTGAATTTTTTCCTACGATAAAATCAACTGTAATTTTACATCAAACATGGTTGTAAAAACCGTAGTCTTAAATAAACACAGGTGTACATTTTACAACAAGCACATGCAATTCCGCATGGTTGTAACAGCCGTAGTCTTAAATAAACACAGGTGTACATTAATGTACGGTTGAGAGTTAAATTATGGTTGTACGTTCAATGTACTTCTAGCGCCCGAGGATGAGACGCGGTTTTGAGTTTGTGCTAGAAACTTCTAATGTGTTTTTTGTAAAAAGCGGCTCTCGCAAGCATTAACGCTTGAGCAGTCTTGTATTTAAATTTAAATCATAAACATTCCAAGAAAACCCTAACAGTTGGTTAAAAAAGTACTAACATAAATAACAGTACATAGGTGTATAAAGAGAGGAGCTTTATAAAGGTGAAAAATAAATAAATATTTCTGTTGATTGAAAAATAAATATTTAGAATTACGATTTATAATATTTATTTGATATTTAAAAATGGAATAAAGCTAGTTCTTATTTTTTCAACGGGTCAATTTTTTTAATATATTTTATAACATTAAATAAAAAATGTAAATATGTTAATTGAAATTATAAAAGAAAAGAGTAGTTTAAGAACTTAGGTATTTTTAATATGTTTAAAAATAAGAAAACTAAGATTAATTAACAGAGATTTTAATTTAATAGATATATGTACATACAATTCAGAGTATTTTGGACTGTTCTTAGGGTTACATTGGGGTTGAAAATTTCTTTGAGTTCTGCAGATAGTTCAGAAAAGATTGTTCTCTCAATATTATCTACATGACGTTTCTCCTTTTCAGACAAAGTCCTGTTCGAATCTAACTCTCTTTACGAACGGTCGTGTAAAAAATTAAAGCGCTTAGAGTACAACTATTTAAAATTAAAAACAAGTGTATATTTTTGTTTTTGCAATTGCCTATTCTTGATCTCATTTGAACTCACGTGGTAGACAATCCTGCTTAAAACAGGAATAAGAATTTAGCGGTGGCCCGAAGGGCCAAATCTTCATCAAAAAGAAAGCTTGTGAACAAGAAGATGACAAAACTTCCTCCGGGTTTTGTTAACCCGAACATTGCGTCAACTTCAAGCAACAGATTTAGCCTGCTTGCTGGCCTCAATGATATGGACGTAACTCCCGTATCAAATATTAACGATGTTAAGGAACACAAACCTCCACCCATTGTTGTAGAAGCTAACGCTTCATTTACAGAAATACAAAAGCTACTTGGTAAGGACTGTATTTTCAAACGTACTTCTATTAGTACCAAAATTTTCGCTCCAAGTAATAAAATGTACGAATGCTACAAACAAATACTTAAAGAGAATAAGATGGAGTTTCATTCTTATGGCTCCAAAGAAAATAGGTTATACACAACCTTTTTACACGGTTTACCCCGCATAACCTCTGAGGAAATCTCCAAAGAGTTAAAAAACTACAACCTATCCCCTTCTTCCGTAACTGAAATAGTCACCAAATTCAGTTCAAACAATAACGCAGTTTATAAAGTTAAATTTTTCGTAAAAATTTTAATCCAACTGCCTTAAAACATGTACGAACAATTTCCAATATTATAATTTCTTGGAAAAATCCAGGAGCAGACCAACTCAATGCTGGAACTGCTTAATGTATGGCCATGGCGGTGGACATTGTCATCGTAGTGCTGCATGTATGATATGTGCAGAACAACATCATACAAGTGTGTGTCCGTTTAACACAAATGAAAAAATACCAGCTGTTTTTACATGCTTTAATTGCAAAAAACAAGGAAAAGAGAGAACTGATCACTCTGCAAACGATACCAACTGTCCGTTACGTTCTCTCTATTTGGAAACTAGAACAAGAGTAACTTCCAAAAGTCATAACAACAGCAGGCAACAACAAAATTTTTCATTTCAATCAAAGGTTGATTTCCCAAATTTAAGTAACAACAACACAAATTGTAACAATAACAATAATAACAGCAAAGCTACATATGCTAACCAGCTGAAAACAAACAACTATTTATTTAGCATTGATGAGCTTTTTGATATTTTCACTACAGCTATGGATGATTTGCATAGGTGCACTTCAAAAGAACAACAAATCAAAGTTGAAATGTCAATGGTAAAATACGCCCATGGATTATAATAATAATTTAAACGAATTCAAAATGCTTCACTTGAATGCTAATGGCATTTCAAAGTTTTGTAAATTAAAACAATTTGAAATACTAATTGAAAGAGAAAATATTAAAATAGCGTCTTTGAATGAAACATTTTTTTCAGAAAATCATAGACCCTATTTTAAAAATTATTATTTATATAGAAGTGACAGAACAGATGCAAGAGGAGGAGGAGTAGCTCTGTTAATTCATAAATCTGTCGCTCATAAAAACCTCTTTATATCAAACACTTCATCAATTGAAAACATATCAATTGAAGTTATCAATAATAGACCTATTGTTGTATCTTCGTTATATTCACCAAGATATACCCATAACTTCTGTGCTGATATCTTGAACCTAACACCTTCCACCAAAGAATACATAGTTTTTGGTGACCTAAATGCCAAACATTGCTCTTGGAATTGCCGTTCAAATAATACTGCAGGAATAGCACTCAACAATCTACAGCAATCAAGCAATTTTTTTTATACACTATCCTACTAGTCCAACCCTATTCCCCCATCAACACAATCGCGAAGCATCCACAGTCGATATTATTTTAAGCAATACCGCTTTAAATATAGACGTAAAGACAATGGATTACGAAATACCATCAGACCATCGCCCCATTATGTGTACACTTAAAAGATCAGTGGCCTCGCAGGTTGACCTCAACTATTATGATTATAGTGCAACCAACCGGAACATTTATATGAATTTTTTAGAAAATAAAATCACGTTAAATTCGGATATATACAATACCAAGGTAGTAATTGATCAGGAAATTCAAAAATTTATAAATGTAATTTTCGAAGCAAGGGATGTGTCTACACCTAAAATAACTCAACAAAATAATTACACATTACCAGAAAGTACTGTGAAATATATAAAACTAAGAAGAAGCTTTAAAAGAAAAAGCCAACGATCTTCAAATATAGCCGAGCAAACTTTTTATAATCAATGTACTAAGTTTCTAAGTAACATGATTGATAAAAGTATTAATTCGGAGCGCAATAAGAAATGGTCTCAATTATTATCCAATTTAAAACCAGGTGATAAATCATTTTGGAAAATAAGCAGGAACTTGCGAGGAAAAGGAAAACATCAAATCGCTCACTTCAAAGTTGGAAATACAAAAATAACATCTGATAGGGACAAGGCTGAAGTCCTGGCAAATACATTTGTCCAAGCAAATAACCTCACTTCGAACTATTACCACTCGGCAGATACACTAATAAATACAACAGTAAATAATTTTAAGAAGGAAAATCCCAGTTCTGAATCTGCAATTTATACATATCTTGAAGAAGTAATGAATATTATCTCATCAATAAAACCCTCAAAATCCCCTGGTGTTGACAATGTTCCCAACCTGCTCTTAAAGAAACTACCACTCAAAGCTCTAAAATTACTGGTTATAATATTTAACAGCTGCATAAACTCAACTATTTCCCAAACCATTTCAAAAATGCTAAGGTTATAGCTATTAACAAACCTAGCAAGCCAAAAAAATAACCCAAACAGCTACAGACCTATCAGTCTATTAAGTAACTTTGGTAAAATATTTGAAAAAATTCTACATTCTCGTCTTAGTGAATTTGTAACGACCAATTCTATTGTTGCTAAAGAACAATTTGGATTTAAAAAAGGACATAGCACTACTCACCAAATAAACAGAATTAAAAATCAAATAATCAGCAATAAAAACAATAAACGTTCAACGGGTCTAATATTGTTGAATATCGAAAAAGCGTTTGACGCCGTTTGGCATAATGGCCTAGTATTTAAACTTCTTGATGCAAATATACCAAAATATTTATGCAAACTTATTTCAGATTTCATTCACGGCAGAAGCTTTAAAGTTGCGATTAATAATGAAACATCATCTCCAAAAACCATCACCACAGGGTTACCTCAAGGATCAGTCTTGTCGCCATTGCTCTACTCGATATATACATCCGATTTCAAAGTTCCGAAGTATATGAAAGTTGCTTACTACGCAGATGATACTGCGTTAATTTCTTCAAACAAACTTACAAGTGCTCTCCTGAAGAAAATGGAAAAGGGACTTGTAAATTGCAGTAAATATTTTCACAAATGGAAAATCAAAATTAATCCAAACAAGACCCAAGCAATTATTTTTCCGTTCAACAAATCTCCCAAAAGACTGCCAAGACGTCATCTTCATATTGGAAATAATACCATAAATGTACTTAATCATGTCAAATATCTCGGAGTTGTCTTGGACAAAAAGCTTACTTTTAAACAACATATTATGGCTATGTGTCAAAAAGCTATAAAATCATTTCAAGCATTATGGCCACTACTAAATAGAAGGTCATTTCTAAACCCCAAAAACAAAAATCTACTCTTCAAAAATGTTATAAGGCCGATATTAACATACGCGTGTCCTATTTGGAGTGACGCTGCCGACTGCCACCTAAACGCTTACAAATTATACAAAACAAATGTCTTAAAATGATAAATAAAAAGCCCTGGAGGTATCCTACAAATCTTCTTCATGAAGAAACAGGTTATGAAAAAATTATCGATTTCATAACAAGGATTAATAACAATTACTTTGCCAAAATTGAAAATTTCTCTTACCCACTGATAAGAGAATGTAGAGAAATAACGTAAAATTAAATAGAAATCACCAAATTGAAAATTATGTGCTTATAGAGGTCCATTATTTCTAATAAACCTCCTATAAGCACATAAATATTTTCAGATAGTATTTGAATTTATTAAATCATATAAAGGGTTTTTCCTCCCATTTTCCTTTAAAAATCATTAAAAAATAATATAAAAACTATTTAATATCTTTAGATCATATGTATTATTTGTTGCAATATCTATATGTAAAGATAAGATCTCATATGTAAATATCAAAAAATTTGTTAAAATATGTAAGTAAAGGAAGAATATTTAATTGAAAAAAAAAATTGAACGTTTGTTGCCTCTACTGAAAATTTTTACATTTTGAGTTGACTCACTTTAGAGGTACAGGTGCGATATATGCATTAAAATAAAAAATTGACCTACCTGTTCAGACAATTGTTTATTCGAATATTCATTCATTACTTAACATTCGTGGTATTTTGCCTCTCATTTTTATGGTAGACTACAAATATAATTTTTTTGATACCTGAGCTATTTGTTTACAAATTGATCTCGTTAAAAATCAATAAAAAAAAAAGGATATGCAAAACATGGGTTATGCTATTTGACCGCATTGTAAGAAACGTTAAACATGCATAAAAATAAAAAAATTACTCTACCTGTCATAACGAGAGTATTGTGTTTAAATGTTTTTATAATCGGAAAGTTTTTATTGCATTTTTTATTTGAGCCCATCATACAAAATGTAAGACGTGAATAAAAATATAAGAAATTGGTCTATCAAAGTTACAGTTTTTCCCTGAATTTTTTCTATAATAGGGAAATTTTATATTCAAATTTTTGTTTTACCCTTTTTTGGTTTTCCGGAGCGGTCAATATAAGTTTGTCATTCAAGCGCTAAAGTCATCGCATTTTAAATAAAAAATAAAAAAATTTTCCGTGCTGTAAAAATATATAAAAAACAATAATAAGAATTTATTAATTATTTAAAAATAGTGTATAAATTAATGATCGTAATTGATAATATGGGCGTTATTAAGGTTTAATGATAATATGTTTAGTGTTTATATTTTCGTTTGATGGTTTTTTTCAATTTTTTACGGCATTTTGCGTTGGCTCTGCTTTGTAGGATAGAGTTCTTTATTTAATTTTTATTTAATTACAATAACTTATTTTATTTTATTTAACAATTTTTCATGCCTCAACTGTGTAGGTCTGAATCACTTTTTCATTTTACTTATTAAGAACAATTTAGTAAATTGTCATTCCTACTATGTAGGCCTTGAGTTCTAAATTACAACTGCTTTTCTTTTTCAAAATGTTAAACTAAATATAACCAAAAAATATTATTCCTCAGCAACAGAGTAAAACACAAAACTGCCTCCAAAACTGGCCTTGGAGGCCAGTATAATCTAAAAAACCATCGAAAAACGCTAAGCAAGCAAAACATATGATTGACATAAATAGCAGTCAATTGCATTTGAATGAATGAATGCAATGCAGTAGTTTCAAGAAATGATTGTGTGTCGAAACTGACACCCAAAACAATTAAAGGTGTGATTGAACGCAATGGGGAATTGCGACAGAGAAATAAGAATAAGAAATGTCAGGGAATGCAATATGAGTTTGCGACATAATTATTGAATGTAGAACAATGCAATACGAGATTGCGACATACTCGTGCCCGTTGTGAGTAATTTGATGAGGGCAAAAACATTTATAAAAAATAAATGACAAACTAAGGTGTTTGTCATTTTGGGTAGCGAAATATTTATTTACCAAGAAATTAATGACGACCTGTTTGTCATATTGGGTGACAGTAAATATGAAGATAATTGGTGAACTGATTTGTTCACCACATTGGGCGGCATGAATGGCGGACTGACGTGATTGGTGGACCGACGAGATTGGCGGACCGACATGAATGGCGGACTGACTTACTCGCCATATTGGGTGACATTAATGGCGGACTGACGTGATTGGCGGACTGATTTGTTACATGGAAGTGTGACATGCCTATATCTCAAAATACAACAATTGACAGTGAAAACGAATTTCAAAATATTTCAGATAAATCAATTTCATTTAACTGAATACGAAAATAATGAAATAAAAGTTAAGAAATTCATTCATTATCGACAGCTATTATATGAAGTTAAATGCAAATAGAAAAATAATAAATTCACCTTCACAATGTAAGGTGCAACAAAGAGGCATAAAAAGGATAGCAAAATAGTCAGAGTTACTCTACAAACAAGCAATAAAACGTTATAATGAACAGTTTTTAAAAAAACCAATTGAACTAGATAAAGTTGGCAATCCATCTGAAGAAGTGACGAAGTGTACTGCACGAAAAATTAGAAGTCAGACACTGTCACGATTAGATAAAGATACAATAATTGATCTATATCGTATGAAAAAAGATACATATAAAAGCTACATACAAAAAATATCCCACCCTATGGAACGCTATATGCGTCAGCAGATCCTGTCCGCGCTCTTCTCGCAGATAAGGCTAAAGAACTGAAAATGAGTAGAAATACACTATTTTTAGATTGCACTGGGTCGTTGGTACGAAAACGGAACAATCTTCTAAACGAGTATTTTATTATGCATTAATTGCAAATGCATTTGAACATAAAATTGCTCTACCAATTGGAGAAGAAAATAAAAGAAAACAATGGATCTCTGACAATACTTGGAACCTCATTTCCGAAAGATGAGACACTAAGGGCTTATAGAACACCGCTAGAACTCGCAATGAAAAGGCAAATCTGCGCCCAATATATCTTCGGCTAGACAAGAGCGTCAAAAAAGTGCCCGCCAAGATAAGTGTAAATGGATTGATGATCTGGGTTAACAAGCCGAAGCAGCAGCCGCAACCCATAGAACAAAAGATTTATACAGAATTGCTAAAAAACTAACCCAAAAATCGTTTGCTACTAACAAACCACTTAAAAGCATTAATAGAGATTTAGTCACAGGAAAAAGAGACCAGATGGATGTATGGGTAGAGCACTACTCCTCGATGCTAGCGAACACGTCGAACACTGGCCACAACCTATGTGATTGCACTCAACACAGTGCTAGGGACAACATATCCACAGACTGCCCAGAAACTCCCGAAATTATAGATGCCATAGTGTCCCTGAAAAATAAAGCTCCTGGACCGGATAATTTATCTCCTGAACTGTTAAACGCATCACCCGAAATTATTTAACACATTATAAAAAATCTTTGGGTAACAAACTTACTGCGCGATGACTTAAAGGAAGGACTTATTATTAATATACCAAAAAAAGGAAACCTGTCACAATGCAAAAATTGGCGTGACATAACCCTTATCAATATAGCAAATAAGATAATACCCCAAGTCATCAATAAAAGGCTAAAGCTCGCATTCGATCCGCTTCTCCACAATGAGCAGGCTGGCTTCCGTCCCCGTAAATCATGCATTGACCATGTCAACAGTTTACGGATAATAATTGAGCAATCTGTTGAGTGGAGGACGCCACTTTACCTGATATTCATCGATTTCGAGAAAGCATTCGACACGCTTTCCCATTCAGCCATATGGAGTACGCTAGCATGCAAAGGCACCCCCAACAAAAATAATTGATATTGTTAAAGCCCTATATCACAACGCAGACTGTCGAATTCTTCATGATGGCTGTATTAGTGACTCATTCACAATTAAAACTGGTGTGAGACAAGGCTGTGTTCTGCCGCCCCTACTTTTTAATATCGTTCTGGACAATATAATGAGAAGAGCCTCGAGTGAACAGAGAGGAATAACTTGGGGATTCAACAGAAGGCTAGAAGATCTCGACTATGCCGACGACATATGTCTACTTTCCCACAACTTCAATGATATGCAGGCCAAGATCAATGCAGTACAAACTGAGGCAGCCAATGCTGGGTTAAAAATAAATATTTCCAAAACTAAATCAATGAGAATTAATGCTTCTAACAACAGAACATTCGCAATAGACGAGAAGAATCTTGAAGACGTATCAACGTTCTGCTATCTCGGAAGTCTTCTGACTACAACAGGTGGATCTGCAGACGACTTAAGAAACCGAATAAAAGTTGGCAAGCATTCATTTGGCATTTTAAGCCCCATATGGCGATCAACACATATTTCGCAAAGAACCAAGCTTAACATATTTAATTCCTGCATAAAATCGTCTCTTCTCTATGGATTTGAATCGTGGAATGCACCGCAGAAGGTTGTTAACTCGTTACAGGTCTTCATAAATCGCTGCCTGCAGAGATTTTTAAAAATATTCTGGCCAGCTACGATATCCAATGAAAGGCTATGGGTCCAAACCTCCCAAATCCCAGTACACGGCAAGATCCGCAAACAAAAATGGCGCTGGCTAGGGCATACCTTACGAAAGCCCGTTGACGATGTCACAAGACAAGCTATAGGATGGAACCCGCAAGGAAGCCGTAGAAGAGGAAGACCATCACACACCTGGTGCCGCCAGATCGGAATTGAAGCGGCCAATAAAGATAAGAGCTGGAACGAGTTAAAAACACTTGCATCGGACAAATCCGAACGGAGCAAATTTGTTATGGCCCTATGCTCCTTGTAGGATCTACGGGAACTTATATGTATATAATTGCAGAAGCTGTTTTGGCATCACATTATACTTACGACATCCGAATGTTGTTGACGAAATTTCGTCAATATTGCATCAAATTGAAACTTTGACCAGTCACAAAACGAATTTGCACCGATGTTTCACATGCAATGACAAATGCGGCTATTTCTTCATTTAATATAGAAAACAAAATCAATGATTTTGAGCAATACTTAAATGCGTGCTATGATTTTCTGGTAGACAATAACAATATGTCTAATTTAAAAATCACACAAATCCAATTGTGTCATCACATTTTTCAAAAATAGTCATAAAAGACGTTAAAAATTGTGCAAAAGATGAGCATTCGTTTATCTTAAGTGCAATTGGTGTTGCATTCAATATTGGCACTATATCGGAATGTGATGAATGGTTTATTAATTTATGCACCATATTTTTATCGAAAAATAATTCTACTCAATTTAAAGAAGCCATAGAAAATATTAAAAAAATATCTAAACTTGAAATCTTTAAAAAATAATGAATGGATGACTAATTTAGTAATGGATTCAGCATTGGCTGCTGTCATAAAAAAAAAATTAATAATCCAAATGTACACCTCATAAGTTGCACTAGAACTGGAGTTCTCTTGGATCCTAATGAAAATGATAAAAAAGCATGCTACAAAATATCATGCCAATAGTAAAAGATATCCTAGTCCTTCCGATTCCCGCTGGAGTGCACTACACAGAAGTGGTGATAAATTTTTCCAAAAAATATTTTACTACATTGACTCTCTAAATAATGATGTAAATAAGCTAAATCAATATTCTGAAAGATGCAAAATTTTTTAAACCAAATTGATATTGGTATTAATGATTTTGCGAAAATAATACCACCATACGATATACAAAATGACTCAATTAACTGTGGACTGTTTGTAGTACAATTTGCCGAGCACTTAATTTTGGGAAAAAGTCTCGAAAACTTAAATTGCAGAATGGATTATAGACATTATTTGTTTGATGAGATAAAAACCTACAATGATGACATTATAGATTTATGTATTCGTTGTGCGAAAATCTACCGGAACTCAAAAGTACCAAGGGTTGAATGCGAAAAATGCAGAAGATGGTTATGTGAAAACTGTTTAAAAATAGTTAACAAAACCATAAGCAATGTTAAGAAGTCAAATTTTGTATGCTGCAAATTTAAACACAAAGGCTAATTGTAGGACTTCTGGAAAAATGCCCGGCATATATCAGTTTGTTCGTGTGTTCCTAAGGAGTCTATTAGTATATGATTTGTTGTCCAACTCATCGGAGGAGATGCAGAAATTTAATTTAAAGTTGAAAAAAATAGTAATAAAGTAATTTTATGGTTTTCATTCAAAGGCTTATTGTAAGGCTTCTGGAAAAATGCCCCGCATGGGCCATATATCAATATATTCGTGGGCTTATGTGCTGCCAACAGTATACGTCTCATTTTCCAAATCATCGGGAGATCTTAGAAAAATAAATTTTAAAAACACAACTCTATAGCACACTCCCACTTTCTCAATTTGATATTAAATTTCTCTATTTTGTTTTTAATTTATGGTAAAACTATTTAAGAATCGCTACATGTTTCTTTTTATCATTTTTTATATTAATATTTGCTTTTTTATCAATTTAATAAAAAATATAAATCATATTCCACACGAGTTCCACTTAAAATTCTATGGAAAACTTCACACACGTAATTGGTAAGCAGTATTGTAATAATTTTGATTGATTAAAAAATTTTGAGATTGTTCTAGGTTTAATAGATTTCTAGGTTTAATAACCACTTACTTGCCTACCACCAATAGAGAAAAAAAGGCAGTGGATAAAACCATGGAGACTAGCCAGAAACGAGCGCGGATCCTTCTCTTTTTTATCAAGAGAACTTTTAGTTAGTGACGAAACGTCATATAGGAATTATTTGAGAACGTCTAAGTCTCAATTTTAATTACTATTGATCCTTGTAGAACAAGACATTTCCAGGTATGATATGCATATGAGGTCAGCGATTCGCCCGATTGGCTTTAATCTTAAGATTTCTTGCTACAGGTAAGTTATACTTTATGTTGAATTCAATACCACCAAATTTGTAATAATGCATAACCTGTGTAGGGGAGACTTTCCGAAGCATTGACTACCAAAGTAGAGTGTCAAGATCGAATATTTCTGGCATAGTTCACAAGTTTGTGAAGCTATTTTAGACGGCTGAAAGGAACGTACTTAAAGGTAATGTACACATGCATATACTTATGTAAGTTAACGACACAAATATTAATCATAATTTCTTGCAATGCCCACATTGCAATTCCTACAGGTAACAATACCCAAATTCTTTACACGCTTATTGCTTTGTATTTTGGTTTCTACTTATTTCCGAGAACTCAGGAAATTGGTATTGCACGAGTTAAAAACATTTTCTCACCATGTCAAACATGCTGACGATATGTCTGCATGTTTATCAGTCTATAATGCTATTGTGAAACATTTGTGTATCCGGTCAATTTTCTTAATTTAAAGACAAAAACAATAATTTCGTTTCATTGGTAATTGTATTAAATTAAGTATCTGTGTGTTTAAAGTTATTTGCACCAAAATTGCTGACACTATGTTGGCCGTTTTGTTTTGTAGTATTTATATGTAAATAAAATTATATTAACAAAATTGCAATGAATAACCTTTTTGTTATAAAAGTAAAATGAATTGAATAAAGAGGACAGTTGAAGTCAAGTACTCAAATAAATAACATAGTTTTTTTTATCTGGCTCCCAACGGAAAAAACAAAAGTGTTTAAATTCGGTAGAAATAAAACACGCCGCGCACAAAAGTACGTACTACGGAGCCCGAGTAAGATAAAATCAAAAAAGGACAAAATCCGGGACGTCAGCGCGAAGCAACTATTTTTAAGAAAAATTACAACCAAATCAAGTAAAAACCGCTATCCCGAAAAGTGACTATTTTTTAAAAAAAAAAAAACAAAAATTTTGTTTTTAAATAAAAAAAAAAAAAAAAACAAAAATTTTGTTTTTAAATAAAAAAAAAAAAAAAAAAAGAAGTGACTATTTTAAGTAAAACAAAAATTTACAACAAGATAATTTTCAAATAGTGCAAGAACAAATAAAAACAAACTCTAAAAGTGACTATTCTTAAGAATATCAAAAAATTACAACAAAATAAAGTTTAGAAAGTGCAAGAACAATTTAAAACAAACCATTATTCTAAAAGTGACTATTTTTTAATATAGCACAAAAACAAGTGAAAATAAATTCAAATCATTGCACGAAAACCTAAGAACAAATTATATTTAAAAACTAAACCCATATAATTTAAAAACATAAGCTATCACTGAAGAAAACTAGTCTTTGGTAAATAAAAATCAAACATTATTATAAACAAACAACACATAGAAAACAAGTGAAACCATAAACGCTAGAAGAAGCTGGTCAGCCAAGAACCAGTCACCAATCAGCAACAACAGTATCAGCAGCCAATTTTGTTCAACTACAGTTTAAAAGGAAGACGGTGAAAGAATGATGAATGAAGCAGTAACAACAATTATTTTAACGTAAGTCATAAGAATTAAAAATAAGAAAACAATAAGAATTATAAAACAAATAGATTTTTACTATTGTATGTTAGGAGAACACATTTTTATGTAAGGGTAAACTATTCTTAAGCTAAATATTATAAAAATAAAATCAAAAAACAAAAATAAAAGAAAATTGTAAAAGGCAAATTCTGTATGTCAGACATCGAGAGTAGCAACTATTTTTCCGGCGGTTCGAGTACGGAAACCTACATTTGGATAACTAGCTCAGATCCAGAGTAGACTACGACGCGACAAGAACATTAAATAAGAGGAAAGTACTTCTGACAAGAGAGCGTAGGCACTGGTTGTATCATTTACGCCAAAGAAAGAATCGGGAATACTTTTTGTAAAAATATAGTTTGAACGACAAAGATGGCCAATCAAAATAATTTAATTAGACCCCCAGTATTAGGCCAACCCCCACCAAACGTCCAGCAACCAATCCCACCACTTCCACTAAATTTGTCTCCAGAATTAGAGGCACAGATAATAAATCTGGTGCGTAGGGCGTATGCGGAGGAGGAAAATAGTAGAAATAGAGAACAAATATTTGTTGACCAGGGAATAGACACAGACCGAGGGAACTTAACTGACTTAGACAAAATTCCAGATATCGTTAAGTGTTTGAGGGATTTTTCTGGAAACCCGACTGAATTCGGATCATGGAAAAAAAGCATTGAAAGGGTTCTGAAAATCTACGAGCCACTTAGGGGTTCTCCAAAATATTTTGGAATATTAAATGTTATTCGAAATAAGATAACGGGAAATGCGGACATCGCATTAGAGTCGTATAACACTCCATTAAATTGGGAGTGTATTTTAAAATGTTTGACTATGCATTACGCAGATAAGCGGGATCTGGGCACACTGGAATACCAAATGTCCTCATTGGCACAAGGTAACAAATCGATTCAAGAATTCTATAAAGAGGTATATGCCCATTTGTCTTTAATCCTGAATAAAATAGCTTGCATGGACGAGACAGAGGCATCCATACATCTACTGACGAAAACTTACCGCAATAAGGCACTGGACACCTTTATTCGGGGTCTCAGAGGAGACTTACCAAGACTGCTCGGAATGAGAGAGCCGTCGGACTTACACGAGGCCCTTCATTTATGCCTTAAACTGGAGAATCAACAGTTTAGAACACAATACGCGAACAATACCGCAAAAATTCCCCATACTAATACCCAACGCGTACGGGGAAATCCTGGACATACATTTTATCCACAACTGACACAGTATTCTAGGATGCCTAATATGGCATTTTTCCCTAATACAAATATGCATCGGCAATTGCCACAACCTTACCGCACAATGACACCTACGAACAATAATGGACAAATAAATCCATATACGAATCAGAACCAAGCTCCATATCAACCAAGATCTACCTTACCACCACCCAGACCTACCGAACCAAAACCTCCAATCCCAATGGAGATAGACCAATCTATGCGATCGAGAATGGTAAATTATATGAATCGTCCCAACCCTAATAACAGATTTTCGGGGATAAGACCCCCACCAAATTCATCCCAGATTCACCGGCCTGGTAAATTGCAGAGAATAAATCACATAAAGAATAGTGAGGACGGCACCACGAATAATGGAATTTCGATCAGTGATGCTGATTCAGAGATCCAGGAATCTCAACAAGAGGGCGGAGAACTACAAGACTTAGATGAATATGTGGACGAATACCTTTCAATGGGGAATACGGCGCAGGATGAATGTACCGAATTTTCCGATATTCATTTTTTAGATTAGATAACTCAACGTTACCCTATTTCCAATGTAGAGCAAATAATGGACAAATATTGAGATTCCTAATAGACACGGGATCCAACAGAAATTATATTCAACCTTCATTGGTTAGAAACCCTCTTCTTAACGAAGACGTCTTTCAAGCTAACTCCGTTGGCGGAAAGGTGACAGTAACTCATCATACGTTTATTAACCTTTTCGGATTACGATCGGAAAATTTAAAATTTTTTTTATTGCCTACATTGACATCTTTTCATGGCATTCTGGGTAACGACAGTTTGAAAAAATTGAATTTACCGCTCGAAATTATATGATAATTAATAATACAATTAAAGTAGTCATAAAACAGGAAAAGTGCCAGTCTGTGAACAATTTACAACTAAGAACGAATCATATGACCAACGAACAAATACAAGAATTGAGCCAATTATGCGACGAATATACGACACTCTTTTCAGAACCAAATGAGAAACTGACATTTACAACGACTATGAAGGCCGAAATCAGAACGATGACAGACGATCCAATATATTCCAGGAGCTACCCTTACCCAATGTCGATGAAGGATGAAGTCGAAAAACAGGTCAGGGAATTACTTGATCATGGGATCATAAGACCCTCGAGGTCGCCTTATAATTCTCCCGTGTTAATTGTCCCAAAAAAATTAGATGCTTCGAATGAAAGAAAATATAGAATGGTAATAGATTATAGAAAGCTCAATACTGCAACAATTCCCGATAAATATCCCATACCAGAAATTAATGAGGTTCTTTCACAACTAGGAAAGAATAAATGGTTTTCTGTCCTAGATCTGAAAAGTGGTTTTCATCAGATTCCACTCAGAGAAAAGGACATTGAAAAGACAGCATTTTCCATCAATAATGGAAAATATGAATTTACCCGCCTACCTTTTGGGTTGAAAAATGCCCCAGCTATATTTCAAAGGACTTTGGACGACATACTTAGAGAACACATTGGTAAAATTTGTTACGTGTATATTGATGATATAATCATTTTTGGACAGGACGAAAAGTCCCATTTCGATAATCTCAGGACTATCTTTAGAACACTTGAACAAGCCAACATGAAGGTGCAATTGGACAAGTATGAGTTTCTGAAACAGGCTGTGGAATATTTAGGTTTTATTGTATCCACGGAGGGAATAAAAACCAATCCAGCTCAGGTCCAAGCTATTCAAAATCTGGAACCTCCAAAAACAATCAAAGAACTCAGGTCATTTTTAGGACTATCAGGGTTCTACAGGCGCTTTATTCGGGATTATGCAAAAATCGCAAAACCCCTGACCATCCTTTTAAGGGGTGAGGAGGGACGTATGTCCAAATCTATGTCATCGAAAATACCGATATCCCTGAACAAGGATGCTCTAGAGGCTTTTAGTAAGATAAAAAACTCTCTCACCTCCAGCGACGTAATGCTAGCCTTTCCAGACTTTCGAAAAGAATTTCAGCTAACTACTGACGCCTCAAGTTATGCGCTTGGCGCTGTTTTGGAACGGGACGGTAGACCAATAATTTTTATTTCAAGGACGCTTAGCAGGACCGAGGAGCACTACGCGACAAATGAGAAAGAGATGCTTGCAATAGTGTGGGCTCTCAAAGCGTTAAGAAGCTATCTGTATGGATCGGTGGCTGTAAAAATACTTACGGATCATCAACCTTTGACGTACGCACTGGGGAATAAGAACACGAACAGTAAGTTGAGGAGATGGAAAGCCATTCTTGAGGAGTACAATTATGAGATAAAGTAAAAACCTGGAAGTACTAATGTGGTCGCAGACGCACTGTCTAGACCTCCACAGATTTCCGAACTGAACTCAATGACGGCTACTCGGCACAGTGACGATAGTTCATCACAAAATCTGATCCCTTTCACGGACGCACCAATAAACGTTTTTAAAAACCAGCTAATAATCTCGACAGGAAAGTCACAGTCCTACAAATTCGAAATTGTATTTCCAACTTATCACAGACACACGATTGCGGACATGAACCTGGACGAAGAAAAATTGGTGACAATATTAAAAAAATATCTGAACCCATCCGTGACTAATGCGATACTGACCGAGGACAGGATCTTGGGGAAAATACAGGAAATTTATTCGTCAAATTTTAGTGGCTATAGGGTCAGGTATACGAGACTAATGGTACGAGACTTGTTGACAGACACGGAACAAGAGACGGAAATAATTAACGAACACAGACGTGCACATAGAAATGCTAAAGAAAATAAACTACAACTTCTCGAAAGATTCTATTTTCCACACATGCAGTCAAAGATCACGAAAATTGTGAAGCAATGTCGAATTTGTCTTGAGAATAAATACGAACGTCACCCAAACAAATTAGTTTTAGGTAATACCCCTATACCACAATACCCTGGACAGTTTATTCACTTGGATCTTTACCATACAAACAATAGGGTAATACTTACGGCCATAGATAAATTCTCTAAACATGCCCAAGTCAGGATTGTAAAATCTAGAGCAACAGAAGACATAAGGGAACCACTACAGGATCTATTAATCTCATTCGGAACACCCGAGAACATCGTGATCGACAATGAAAAACCTTGAACTCTTCACCTATCACTTTTATGTTAGAAGATCAGTTGGGGATAAAGATCTATAGAACACCACCGTATACGAGTACTGTAAACGGTCAAGTAGAACGATTTCATTCGACATTAACGGAGATTATGAGGTGTTCTAATGCGGAGAAAATGCATAGTCGTTTTGAGGACCTGCTGATCAATTCGGTTAATAGATATAATCACTCCATCCACTCGACAACAAATAGAAGGCCAATAGATTTGTTCTTTGGAAGAAACGCTTCAGATGATCCAAAAGCACTCGAACGAGACCGTCTTCTGAAAATAAAGAGAATTACTGAGAAGCAGGAAAGGGACAAAGAATATCATAACAAAAAGAGAACGAATATAGGAAAGTTGAAAGAGCGAGACGTAATTTTTGTAAAGGGCAACAGAAGACTTGGAAACAAGTTGACTCCTAGGTATAAACGGGAAATAGTAGAGGAAGATAGAGGAGGAACGATTTTGACTAAGACAAAGAGAATAGTCCATAAGAATCTAATCAGGAAGTAAAAATTTATCTTTTCAGAATTTTAATAGCATTGGCTAGACCTGAGACTCAAATTCTGGATTATTCAAATTCACAAATTGTGGCCACTGAGACTGGACAGACGAAAATGGTTATTGGAACATTTAGAATATTACATGTAATTGACTTGGAACAATACAATGAGATACTCACAACGCTCGAGGATACCATTAAAAAGGATATTACGAGAAAGGACATTAGTTATATTTTCCTCTTACATGAGATAAACTCATCTAGAAAGATTCTTGATGGTTTGAGACCTACACGTTCGACAAGATCCATAGATACTTTGGGTACTGCTTGGAAGTGGATTGCAGGAACACCTGACCATGAGGACTTCCAGATTTTGTCTGACCAAACAAGAAAATTGTTGACAAATAACCAGGACCAAATAGTAATTAACAGGGCTATCGAAGAAAGACTACAGCTGATAACAAATATGACCAACAAGATACTTAATTCCCTACATACGGCGGACTCGCTAAGGACACAGATAATTAGAGACGTTGAACGGAAATTAAAAATCGTTCATGAGGAATTGGTTAATATCAATTATGCAATCCAATGGGCTAAGGGCGGAATCGTAAATTCATTTATATTATCCACGTCCGAACTGACAACCGTAAAGAATTTTTTTACAAATCAGAGTTTGCCTTACATAAATATAATTGAAGCCTTAGAGTTTGGAGAGGTTAAAATAGGATCTAGTGAAACTACGCTAATCTTTATTCTAAATCTGCCAAAAACAGAGAATACGATTTGTAAAAATGTATTTATAAGACCTGTAAGAAAGGAAAACTTTGTAATAAATTTAAGAGACGAAAATTTTATTTTATGTAAAGATTCTGTGTTTAAGATAAAGAATAACTGTAAGAAAATAAATCAAATGACATTGTGCAAAAGAGAAAATGTTGACAACATAACAGATACAAAGTGCTTACCAAAACTTTTAGCAGGAATGCCGTCCGTTTGTCCGACAACGAACCATCACCATTTGCCTTTAATTGAAGAGGTCATGCCTGGTTTACTGCTACTAAATGGTTATAAGGGTAAAATTTTAATGGATAAAGAAGAAATCTCACTCAATGGAACATTCTTGGTAAAATTCAATAATTCCACCATAACCATTGGTGACAAGGTTTACTTTAGCAAAGAAGAAATTATGGCTCGGCCACTGCCAGCTATAGTCCAATCCCCTAATAAAATAGCTTCATATGAAGAAGTATTATCTCTGAAGATGTTGAAGGACCTACACTTAAATAACTTAGATGAGATCCGTGATCTGACCCGAAGAAATAAGACTGTATTTTTTACCAGTCTTACTTTCCCCGGACTCATAATTTTGGTGTTGATTTTTATAATAATTAAAAGAATGTTGACTAGAAGAGAAACATTAAAGATAGAAACACTACATGTCCATTCTGTCGAAACTCAAAGCCACGATCAATCCAACGTGGAAGTTGGAATTTAAAGGGGGAAGAGTTAACGACACAAATTTTAATCATAATTTCTTGCAAAGCCCACATTGCAATTCCTACAGGTAACAATACCCAAACTCAGGAAATTGGTATTGCACGAGTTAAAAACATTTTCTCACCATGTCAAACATGCTGACGATATGTCTGCATGTTTATCAGTCTATAATGCTTTTGTGAAACATTTGTGTATCCGGTCAATTTTCTTAATTTAAAGACAAAAACAATAATTTCGTTTCATTGGTAATTGTATTAAATTAAGTATCTGTGTGTTTAAAGTTATTTGCACCAAAATTGCTGACACTATGTTGGCAGTTTTGTTTTGTAGTATTTATATGTAAATAAAATTATATTAACAAAATTGCAATGAATAACCTTTTTGTTATAAAAGTAAAATGAATTGAATAAAGAGGACAGTTGAAATCAAGTACTCAAATAAATAACATAGTTTTATTTATCTTGTATAAGTTAAGGTACGGAAGTGCAATCATGCCAAATTCCTGGCAAAATTAAAATATTTGCAAAATGAGCGCTACACGCGCAACAAAAAACATTAGAATTAAAATATTAAATTCATAGCAGACGCTATCTTGCATTTTGTTCAACATTCCGTTCACATGAAATGTGAACCCCAAAATATTTCTCTAAAAATGAGCGCTGCACGCGCAATAAAAAAATATTAAAGTTAAAATATTTAATTTGCTCCAGACGCTACCTTGCATTTTTGCTTTTACTTTTCCGTTCACATGAAATGCTGATAAGCAAAATTGTCTTTGCTAAAACTTTTCATGAAGTTGTAGACCTCTTTATTTGGATAACAATAGTCAATTCAATTTCGGCATTCAGTAAAATTAAGGCAATTTTTGTTGCGCAACTTTTTTTCAATTCTATTTTAAAGTTGCCTTAATGTTCACACACAGAAATTTATTGCCGCAACATTTCGTTTTCTTTTACTTTCAAATTCTTACATTTTTGACAGTTCACTTTATTAGCTTGTGTAAAAAGAATTTATTATTGGTCCAAAGTGAAAAATCTATTTGTCAAAGAAAATCTAGCAAGTCAAAGAAAAAATGAAATAATAAAAAAAATAAAATAAATTATATAATAATAATTTTTCACAATAATAATAATTTTTCAAAGAAATGTCAAATAATAAGCTGCAGCTAACTTCGTGTTTATAATTACGAATTTCACAACAAAACGAGTTGCCGAGTACAAGCAACTCTTCTTTCCCCTCTCTCCTACAAACTCAAGAATTGCGAAACAAAAGTTGCCTTGTGTGAATTCGGACTTACATTTTTATTTATTTTTTATTTAATATTTATGCGTATGTTCTTTAAACTGAATAGGTTTTAACTTAGAACTTTTAAATATTGATACGTTCTGCTATTTGATTAGATATTCTAAATATTGTACTCTTAATAATTTCAATATTAAATAGGTTTATGTATATAGTTTTAAAAATTATGATAAATTATTAAGTAGAAAAAGATTAAATCTTATAATGAAATAATGTAACATGGTGTCTCGACTAGCCATTATTCATGGCAATATCAAGTCAATGGCTAGTGGAGACCGCTAATGTTCATGTCTTGACATAAAAATCCAACTTTTTGCCATGACAGAAAGACTGACAAAAGTTTAGCCATTAATTTTTTAAAGTTTTATTCGATTTTGACGTTTAAGTATATTAAAATGGCACAACTTAAATTAAATAAAAGTGAAATTATTAATTTCATTCTAAAAAAGGAAATTTTTTTTTTCAATTATATATTCTATATTAACTAATTTGATATTTACATATGAGATCTTATCTTTACATAGATATTTCAACAAATAATATATAGGATCTAAAGACATTAAATAGTTTTTATTTTATTTTTTAATGATTTTTAAAGGAAAATGGGAGGGGAAAAAACCTTTATATGATTTAATAAATTCAAATACTATCTGAAAATATTTATATGCTTATAGAAGGTTTATTAGAAATAATAGACCTCTATAAGCATATAATTTTCAATTTGGTGATTTCTTTTTAATTTTACGTTACTTCTCTACATTCTCTTATCAGTGGGTAAGAGGAATTTTCAATTTTGGCAAAATAATTGTTGTTAATCCTTGTTATGAAATCGATAATTGTTTCATAACCTGTTTCTTCATGAAGAAGATTTGTAGGATACCTCCAGGGCCTTTTATTTATCATTTTAAGACATTTGTTTTGTATAATTTGTAAGCGTTTTAGGTGGCAGTTGGCAGCGTCACTCCAAATAGGACTCGCGTATGTTAATATTGGCCTTATAACACTTTTGAATAGGAGATTTTTGTTTTTGGGGTTAAGAAATGACCTTCTATTTAGAAGTGGCCATAATGCTTTAAATGATTTTATAGTTTTTTGGCACGTAGCCATAATATGTTGTTTAAAAGTAAGCTTTTTGTCCAAGACAACTCCGAGATATTTGACATGATTAACTACATTTATGGTATTATTTCCAATATGAAGATGACGTCTTGGCAATCTTTTGGGAGATTTGTTGAACGGAAAAATAATTGCTTGGGTCTTGTTTGGATTAATTTTGATTTTCCATTTGTGAAAATATTTACTGCAATTTACAAGTCCCTTTCCCATTTTCTTCAGGAGTGCACTTGTAAGTTTGTTTGAAGAAATTAACGCAGTATCATCTGCGTAGTAAGCAATTTTCATATATTTCGGGACTTTGAAATCGGATGTATATATCGAGTAAAGCAATGGCGACAAGACTGATCCTTGAGGTAACCCCGTGGTAATGGTTTTTGGAGATGATGTTTCATTATTAATCGCAACTTTAAAGCTTCTGCCGTGAATGAAATCTGAAATAAGTTTGCATAAATATTTTGGTACATTTGCATCAAGAAGTTTAAATACTAGGCCATTATGCCAAACGGTGTCAAACGCTTTTTCGATATCCAACAATATTAGACCCGTTGAACGTTTATTGTTTTTATTGCTGATTATTTGATTTTTAATTCTGTTTATTTGGTGAGTAGTGCTATGCCCTTTTTTAAATCCAAATTGTTCTTTAGCAACAATAGAATTGGTCGTTACAAATTCACTAAGACGAGAATGTAGTATTTTTTCAAATATTTTACCTAAGTTACTTAATAAACTTATAGGTCCATACCTATTTGGGTTATTTTTTAGCTTACTAGATTTGTTGATAGCTATAACCTTAGCGTTTTTGAAATGGTTTGGGAAATAGTTGAGTTTGATGCATCTGTTAAATATTATAACCAGTAATTTTAGAGCTTTGAGTGGTAGTTTCTTTAAGAGCAGGTTGGGAACATTGTCAAAACCAGGAGATTTTGAGGGTTTTATTAATGAGACAATATTCATTACTTCTTCTAGAGATGTATAAATTGCTGACTCAGAACTGGGATTTTCCTTCTTAAAATTATTTACTGTTGTATTTATTACTATATCCGCTGAGTGGCTGTAATTCGAAGTGAGGTTATTTGCTTTGACAAATGTATTTGCCAGGACTTCAGCCTTGTCCTTATCAGATGTTATCCTTGTATTTCCAACCTCAAGGTGAGAGATTTGATTTTTTCCTGTTCCTCGCAAGTTCCTGCTTATTCTCTAAAATGATTTATCACCTGGTTTTAAATTGGATAATAATTGACACCATTTCTTATTGCGTTCCGAATTAATACTTTTATCAATCATGTTACTTAGAAACTTAGTACATTGAGTATAAAAAGTTTGCTGGGCTATATATGAAGATCGTTGGCTTTTTCTTTTAAAGCTTCTTCTTAGTTTAATATATTTCACAGTACTTTCTGGTAATGTGTAATTATTTTGTTGAGTTATTTTAGGTGTAGACACATCCTTTGCTTCGAAAATTACATTTATAAATTTTTGAATTTCCTGATCAATTACTACCTTGGTATTGTATATATCCGAATTTAACGTGATTTTATTTTCTAAAAAATTCATATAAATGTTCCAGTTGGTTGCACTATAATCATAATAGTTGAGGTCAACCTGCGAGGCCACTGATCTTTTAAATGTACACACAATGGGGCGATGGTCTGATGGTATTTCGTAATCCATTGTCTTTACGTCTATATTTAAAGCGGTATTGCTTAAAATAATATCGACTGTGGATGCTTCGCGATTGTGTTGATTGGGGAATAGGGTTGGACTAGTAGGATAGTGTATAAAAAAAATTGCTTGATTGCTGTAGATTGTTGAGTGCTATTCCTGCAGTATTATTTGAACGGCAATTCCAAGAGCAATGTTTGGCATTTAGGTCACCAAAAACTATGTATTCTTTGGTGGAAGGTGTTAGGTTCAAGATATCAGCACAGAAGTTATGGGTATATCTTGGTGAATATAACGAAGATAAAACAATAGGTCTATTATTTATAATAACTTCAATTGATATGTTTTCGATTGATGAAGTGTTTGATATAAAGAGGTTTTTATGAGCGACAGATTTATGAATTAACAGAGCTACTCCTCCTCATCTTGCATCTGTTCTGTCACTTCTATATAAATAATAATTTTTAAAATAGGGTCTATGATTTTCTGAAAAAAATGTTTCATTCAAAGAAGCTATTTTAATATTTTCTCTTTCAATTAGTATTTCAAATTGTTTTAATTTAGAAAACTTTGAAATGCCATTAGCATTCAAGTGAAGCATTTTGAATTCGTTTAAATTATTAGTATAATCCATGGGCGTATTTTACCATTGACATTACAACTTTGATTTGTTGTACTTTTGAAGTGCACCTATGCAAATCATCCATAGCTGTAGTGAAAATATCAAAAAGCTCATCAATGCTAAATAAATCGTTGTTTGTTTTCAGCTGGTTAGCATATGTAGCTTTGCTGTTATTGTTATTGATGTTATTGTTACAATTTGTGTTGTTGTTTCTTAAATTAGGAAAATCTCCCACATTAAATTGAAATGAGTTATTTTGTAGTTGTCTGCTTTTATTGGGACTTTTAGAAGTAATTCTTGTTCTAGTTTCCAAATAGAGAGAACGTAACGGACAGTTGATATCGTTTGCAGAGTGATCAGTTCTCTCTTTTTCTTGTTTTTTGCAATTAAAGCATGTAAAAACAGCTGGCCTTTTTTCATTTGTGTTAAACGGACACACACTTGTATGATGTTGTTCTGCACATATCATACATGCAGCACTTCGATGGCAATGTTCACCGCCATGGCCATACATCAAGCAGTTCCAGCATTGAGTTGGTTTGTTCTTGGATTTCGTTTTGTATTTTTTCCAAGAAATTATAATGTTAGAAATTGTTCGTACATTTTTTAAAGCAGTTGGATTAAAATTTTTACGAACAAATTGAACTTTATAAACTGCATTATTGTTTGAACTGAATTTGGTGACTATTTCAGTTACGGAAGAGGGGATAGGTTGTAGTTTTTTAGCTCCTTGGAGATTTCCTCAGAGCTTATGCGGGGTAAACCGTGTAAAAAGGTGGTGTATAACCTATTTTCTTTGGAGCCATAAGAATGAAACTCCATCTTATTCTCTTTAAGTATTTGCTTGTAGCATTCGTACATTTTATTACTAGGAGCAAAAATTTTGGTAACAATTGAAGTACGTTTGAAAATGCAATCCTTACCAAGCAGCTTTTGTATTTCTGTAAATGAAGCGTTTGCTTCTACAACAATGGGTGGAGGTTTGTGTTCCTTAACATCGTTAATATTTGATACGGGAGTTACGTCCATATCATTGAGGCCAGCAAGCAGGCTAAATCTGTTGCTTGAAGTTGACGCCATGTTCGGGTTAACAAAACCCGGAGGAAGTTTTGTCATCTTATTCACAAGCATTCTTTTTGATGGCCCCTCGGGCCATCGCAAAATTTTTATTCCTGTTTTAAGCTGAATTGTCTACCACGTGAGTTCAAATGAGATCAAGAATAGGCAATTGCAAAAACAAAAATATACACTTGGTTTTAATTTTAAATAGTTGTACTCTAAGCGCTTTGATTTTTTACACAACCGTTCGTAAAGAGAGTTAGATTCGAACTGTTCTAAAAAAGGATTCATCCAAAAGCTCATGCTTTTCTTTCATTTTTTCTTCAATTTGTATTTTTAGTTTTTTTTAACTCTTTTAACTCTTTTGTACTCAATGTACAAGAATGCATTTTTGTTGTTTACGGTTCAAAGACTTTTTGGAAATGAAATATCTAAACATAATTTACCCACTTCGCGTGTTGTCTCATTTTGTTTATCTGACTTGAACATGAACATTGCCATGAATTATAGCTAGTCGAGATACCGTGTAAATAATATTTAACAAATAAATAAATTGAATTGAAAAATAAAAAAAAAAGTTGAATTTACATTAATTCATACATATATTATATTTTTCTTAATGCGAAAAATAAACTAAAGCAGATTTAAAAAAAACACATGCAACTAAAAATCATCGTGCAAAAGGTTTTTGGTAGCAGCTTTAAAAGAGAATTAAGAAAAACGACGTCGCAAACAATCGTCATGTGAATTGGACCTTTCTGCCAAAACAAATGTTATCAGTGTTGGTAAGTGTTAAAAATAAAAAACAATTATTTATTTATTTAAAGTAATTGCTTGGTTTCTTTTGACAAAACTTAATATATCTTAAAGATTATTCATTTTAAAGTGTAGTTTAATTGATAAATCTACAAAAAAATTAGATTTTTCTTAACAATATACATATATTTGTTTTTCTTATATTTTCAATTGGGTATGCTTGCTTAACAAAAACAGCTGTTGAGTTAACCTAAAATTTTGACACAGGCGGGTTATCTTCATATGTCTTTTTCGTGTTTTGTTTTTTTGGCCAAATTTGTTTAAGTTCTTTATTTAATCTAATAATAGCTCAAGTTTTTCTTAAACTTGAATAAATATTAACTTGAAAACAATGTTCAAATTAGTAAGATGGTGTTCCAATATAAAAACCTACCAAAAACATCTAAATAAAGCCAAATATTTGTCTACATCTAAACCACCGGGTGTCCAACAGTCAGGTATTTTTGGAAATTATAAACAGACCAGAAACGATATTGAATATATAAATATTTTCCTTAACAGCTTCCAAACTATCTTTTGATGATTTTGTTTTACAACGCCAACTTCAAGCTACTCGCAGTGTGGTAGTACAAGTTAGTTCTGAAAAATCTTTTCCTGAGTTATACAACTATTGCAGTGCTTATGGCAATGTTGTGGGAGCTTATCATTATTGTGTTAGACATGACGATGTCCAACATTATATACTTTTGGAATATGAGGATTTTGAACAAGCCTCGGAAGCTATAGATTCATCAGCCTATAATGAAGAATTAACTGGTGTGCCGGCCAGATCACCCTTTCTATGGTTTAGAGCTTCTGGTCGAAAGTCATTGAAACATGTGGCTCCAAATGCTAAACAAAATTCACAATTAGCCGTATTAGATGGCAACAACATAGTAGATATTGATGAATTATATTCAATGTTACGTGAAGCTCCTAACATTGAACATCAGCTGGCGGAACTCTATCAACGTACAAAATTAAATGATTTAGGCGTACGCCTACGATTTTTGGCTGCATATCAGGTTGAACAGGCCATATCGGGCATGTTTCCTTTAGCGAATGCTTTGCCTTTTGGTTCTTCGGTAAATGGTTTTGGCAAAATGGGCTGTGATTTAGATTTAATTTTGCGTTTGGATCAAGAATGCAAGGGTCCAGATGCTAGAAAGAGCCCAGATTCTCGTTTAGTATTTCACACTAAAGAAAATTTAACAAATGGTCGATCTCAGACTCAACGACAAATGGAGAGCATTGGTGATATGTTGCAATTGTTTCTGCCGGGTGTATGTCATGTCAGACGTATTCTTCAAGCTAGAGTACCAATTATAAAATATCATCATGAGCATTTAAACTTGGAGATTGACTTGTCTATGAGTAATCTGTAAGTATGGTATTTTTTGGTTATAATACTATTTTAAATAAGTTTAATGCGGATTTTGATTATTAGTTATTTTCGATTTAATAAGAAAATACCACAGATCTCAGAAATTTTAAGAAAAATTTCAATTTGATTGCAGTGTAAGTTGCTTTTTTATACCCTATACCACTCCATGGTCAGCTTTTATTATTCCGATAGACTCAGAATCACTTTCTTAAGCGATGTCCGTCTGTCTGTGTGTCCATGTAAAACTTGCAATTGTAGAGGCGCTTGTAGCACTTCTATTTAATTCTGGAATATATCTTAACAAATATAGGAAATTGGATTTTTAATTTTTTTAAAGTGACTTTACTCTATTGTGAATATCTACAAAATATATTTGCCTAAATTTAACTAAAGATGGATAAGGCAGTGCATGTCAAAGTTTGACATTTGTTGGACTAAATAGGTATTGGTTTTTCTATGTGTGTGTGTATAAGTTACCGCTGAATAAACGGAATTTTCCAACAGTTTCCAATTTTTTTTGTATTGTTGAAAAGCTATAAAAGGGCTTTTCAAGGTGAAAACCGGCCTCTTTTGCTGTTATTTCATCAAGTTTTGTTTTAAGGTGTTTGCGACAAAAATTTTTTTGCGGAAAAACGTAAGTTAACATCAATAATTTTTTTTGTAAATTTTTTATTATTTTATCATAAATTTTATTTATGATATTCAAAGAATTAATCCTTTTTATTTTCAAAGGAATTTTGGGTTATTTAGATCTATCCTCCACTACATAATTGAGTGTGGATTAAAATAAATTAAATTACCCGAAAA
Source organism: Cordilura impudica (assembly GCA_963682025.1). Taxonomy (NCBI): domain Eukaryota; kingdom Metazoa; phylum Arthropoda; class Insecta; order Diptera; family Scathophagidae; genus Cordilura; species Cordilura impudica. The sequence goes on along the minus strand of OY821520.1, from coordinate 186,859,428 downwards.
ATTAACCAAAAAGTGAGTTGAGCTTACGCCTAAAGTATTAACCTCAATGTTTAGTTTTTTTTAAATAATATAGGAATTCGTATTTTCTTTCATTAGAATTATTATCGTTGGCTAGCAGCAAAAGATTTAAATCACTCGTACAAGGTTTTTTTTGGCGAAGAAAAAAAAAGGTAACACACACATGCACTTGAAAGTTCAAACCAATCCTATAACAATTCTTAAATTTCAGAACCCTAAAGTACAAGGAAAAGATAAAGCTTCTGATTAAGATTTTCCTTGTCATCATCGCTTGGTTTTATGAGCGGGAGGGGTCAAGCTCATACAACCCATAATTTTTTTGTGGGAACGGGAAACCCTCAACAGAAACCCGACAGTGCTAAATGGCATCCAATAAAATTTGATAATCAATTTTCATTTACGTGATCAACAACATATTCATCATCAAAATCGACACATTTAGTGAGAAAAAAATGGTATCGGAAGTGTCTGTTAAATTGTTGGGTGGCAAAGTGTTTTAATGTAAAAATTATTGGCAAAAGTGGCAAGAAAATTAAATTTTAGTTCAAAAACCGAAAATTACAAAAAAAAAAAAAAGAAATTAAAAACAAAAAAAAAAAACTGAAAAAAACAATAAGTTTTAGAGAAAAAAAAGTTTCTTTAATTTCCTCTTAATAACTATTAAATAAAAGCAATTATCACGTCAAACCACAGCAAAAACAAATTACAAAAAAAAAAATTAGCCAAAACACATCACTGAATTTAAAATAGTGTTAAAATATTAAATGTTTAAAATCCAGTATTAAAACCATAATTTTACCTGAAAAAGAAGAAAAGAGAATTGTCTAAAGTATTTGAAGTGTTATAAATATAAGAAAATAATATACATAGCTTACCTTTTTTTTCTATATATGTATATGAAATGAGTTTAACCAACCTTCGGGGCAAGCAAAAATCAAAATAAAACGAGATCGTAATTAGTGATCGAAGTGAGTGACTGAAAGAAAAAGCTAAACAAAATATATTAAAGAATTAATAAATATAATTTTTTTTTACTTACCATTACCAGTGTTAAAGTTGAAAGCACATTATCAATTGTTTTAAAACATATGTCAAGATTGAGATCAAAACAAAATCATTAAAAGAAGTTCGAAAAAGAGATTTTGTGCTTTCAACGTTAGCCCAGATCGCGTTACTATAACTATTTTTCGGGATTTCGGTTTATCGTTTTTTTATACTAGAAAAAAATAGTAAAAACAAATTTATTTAAATAATTTAAAAGTATGAATCGGCAGAAATAGTAAATTTAAAAATAGACAGGTTAAAATTAATTGCCATTCTATCACCATCATCAACGTCTTCGATCAGCGTAATGCCTGGATGAAAGATCTTTCGTCGTGGGACCGTAAAAGCTGTAAGTAATTTTCCTTAACATTTTATTTTATTCTTGAACCATTGATCATTCACTGTTAAAAGTTCTCTAACATTTTGGAAACTCTGTTGTAACAGAATAAAAGCTCTGTTAAAATAATTCATTCTGTTAGCTTAACAGTGGCTTTGACGTGGCATATTAAGTGATTATTTTATTTTACAATCCATTATACAGCGTTTTCAGAAATTAAAAGTAATGAATATTGCTACAAAAACTTATACTAAATTATTTTTGGCTTCTGACTAATTCAGTTAAATATAATTAAATTTATTAATAAATAAACTAGCGGCATTACTCTTCTCTCTTATAAGTATGGTGTGGTGAGTTTCATTCCGAACCAGAGAGAATAGCAACGCCTGTAAAAGAATGCCGTCTTTACAAATTTAATAATCACTTACTCAAGTTATTGTAATTTAATTTCTTATTCGCGGTTTTAATAATTTGTTTTAATCAATCATTTGGAATGATTTGATGTAATTTTTTTCTCACGGAAATTTTCTTTTATTTTTTTTATATTTACCAACATTTTTATTATATATATTTTGTTTACTACCCTGGCAACCGAACGGGATGCAGACCTTTAAACATTTCTTTCTTCCAGCGTTTCATTTTGATTTTTGCAACCCTAAGAAGTTTTCATTTTTTTTTTGAGTGAATTCTTTGTCTCATTTCAAACTCTTATTAATTATTTGCTTTTGCTTGGTTTAAATACAAAAAAAAAAATAGCTTAAATATTTAAATTGTTTTCCTATGTCAAATATAATAGATTTAAACGCTCGCTTCATACTTTTACATTTTAGAGTAAGTTGAACTTAGTTATGTAAATATTAAATTAATAATTGATTTAAGTTATAGATCACATTTTTTTCACTTATTAATAAAATAATTTGAAGTATGAATCTATAAAAGGTTTTTGTCTTGATTTCCTGTAATCTGTTCGGATAGGGTCAATTTTTTTTGGGGATCATATATAAATTTATTGGCTTTCCACTATATGATCATGGTTGGGAGGGGTATAGGGGTTTTACATCAACACACCCTAAGTTAAATATAGGTCATCCGTTTCCGGGTAAATTAAATGTTTTCTTTCCTTTATTTTCTATCGGTCCCAAGCACGTACAAATAAAATTCTCCAAGTATCACATCTCATCCAGTAACTCTCAAGCGAAAGTAGCAAAGAATCCTCCCTGTTTGCCGACGAGACAGAGGCCGGAGTTAAGGTGCGTGCTGCTGCTACTACCACTTGAAAAACAAAATTGCTAATTGGTTAGACACTGATTGTGGTTACATGCTACATAGAGAATTTTTGGCGCCCAACGTGGGGCCCACACTAAAATATTTTCTGAATCGTCATCTTTTTGAATTATCTTCAAATTAATTTGTGTGGCTCCTTAACTTTCCTTAAACTTTATTTTGTCATTTTGCTTTTTCTGTCCCACAGTACTTTTCTCAAATAATTTTTGCATAATTTTTTTTCTTTTGTTTTCAGCATATCGTAGTATGATTTTTTTTATGTTATGGAATCAACGTTCGGACATAATACGCAATGTTAACCAACATTTAAATTAATCTTACGTCTTCACTATCATTTTTTCCATTCTTTATTGACAAATTTTGATTATTACATACCGGAAATGCTTTTGTTTGGAAGCTTCCTCTAGACTAAGACCGTATGTTTTATCATTATGTTATTAAAGTTCCTTCAATTCTTCGTGTTTAGTTAGGAAATGATTTCTCTTTTAAACTTTTAAGAAAATTACCAACTAAACATAGCAAATTACTTTCATAAGTAGTTAACTTACTTCTTTATATTTTTTTTCCTTATTTTCTTTTCCTCTTTTCTATATTTATTTTTTTTGGGTCCGGATGTCTAAATTATTTAACTTAAAATTATTTAAAATACCCTATCCGACAGTTACGCCAGGAAATCTGACAGGTTCATAATTCAAGTTTTTGCAGTTTTGTTTCAATTGGAAACTATTTTGTTTTATTCTGAGTGAAATTTTGCTTCTTGATAATTTTATTAATTATGTTTTCGGAACATTAATTTTTTTATTTTTTGTTTGCGGTTTGTTTCATGGTGAAACGAATTTTTTTTTTAGTCTGGGTGAATTTAATATCGCTTTACGATTATATTTTTTATTTTTTTGGAACTTTGATTTTGAATTTATTTTTGGGATAACCATATTTTGGATTTTGAATAACGGTTATCAAAGTTCTCCTTGTATTATTTGCTGTTTTCGACAATTTAGATAATAAAGTAATTGGAAAATTGTAGTTTTCGATTTATTTGTCTTTCTTTTTTAAGTTCTTTTTCTTTCAAGATGGATGGCCCACATCCGGTCGAAGTAAATAGACCAGTTTGTGTCATTTGCAATGGTATTATGAATGACGTACAAGAATTACTAAAGATTAGACAATGCAAACATATTTTTCATATGGACTGTATAGAAGATTATTATCAATTGTGTCGAGAATGTCCCGTATGCAAACTAAAGTTAGTGAAGGAAGGAAAGATATAAGAAATAAAATTTTGTTTTTGTTGTTGAATTTTTTTTTATTCAAGTTCTAAAGATAATTCTGCTCATTAGTTTTGGTTTCGGAAATTATTTTTTTTCTCTTTTTATAGATAATATTATATAGAATTTTAAAAATATTTCAAATTATTTTTTTTATTTTCTTTTTCATAATTAGTTTAGTAGTAGCATTGAATTCTGAATTGGTTACTTTAGATATAATTTTTTTCGTATTAGAATATTTTCTTCATTGTTGAATTGCCTATTCAATTTATTAAATTTTTTTTCCTGAATAAAAGGGAAATTTATTATATTAGTTCAAATATTTTTTTTTTGAGTTTTTTTGTAAGACATAGTTCCTTGGTTTACTTACGTACAAAATATTTCAATTTTATTTCAAAATGCCTGTAGACGGGTCTGATCCTCCAACTGATAGCACTAGTAATGAGACCGAGATTTCACTATCTTGCGGTATATGTGCAACTGCTATTTTAGAGGCTAAATTTCAAGACACCGCACAATGTGGACATAAATTTCACAAGTCGTGTTGGGCAAAATACAAAAAGACGAACAAAATGTGCCCTAGTTGTCGTAGCGGTTTCTCGGTAACGCCAACCTCTGTAGTGACTCGTGGGCAAGTACAACGAGTGCTGATTTATGATGCCAATAGGAATGTAGAAAATTCTTCTTTAACCTTAGATGATGCTGGATCCACATCAAGGCCCAACATTGATAATATACCTGCCATTTCTACACAAAATCAAAATGAACAAATTCGCAATTTAGTAACCGCTGCCGTTAGTGCGCAACAGGAGGAGATGTTTACTAGCCTTAGTCAACAGCTTAGTAAACTGGTTGAGACAAGTATTGAAGCCAGTTTTCGTAGACATAATACTTCTGTTCCATTTCAATGTCATAATGCTCAAGATGTAGCAGGAACAGTTTCTAACCCCACTTCTAACCATTTACCTAGTGTAGAGCGACAAACCATTGATCAGTTGTTAGGTTTACCTACAGCTATGAATAACCAGCAAGGAGTATTCAATCAAAATTGGAATACCTCTGGTGGTAATATCACTCCAAGATCCAATGATTCGGTTAATTCGGAGAAAATTGGTCATATACTACATAATTGGAGAATTAAATTTACTGGGGATTCTAAAGCTATGTCGATCGAGAATTTCTTATATAGGGTAGAAGCATTGACTAAGCAAACTCTTAATGGTAATTTTAATCTACTTTGTGACCACATATCTTCGTTGTTTGATGGGAAGGCAAGTGACTGGTTTTGGCGATACCATCAGTCAGTTAGAGTGATTAGGTGGCCAGAGTTGTGCAAAGCTCTACGCGAGCAATATAAGGATTCTCGCACCGATGTAGATTTTAGAGAAATGATCCGAGACAGGAAACAACGACCAAACGAAAATTTCGATAGTTTTTATGAGGCTATAATAAATTTAGCTGATAGATTAACGCTGCCATTAGGTGAACAAGTTTTAGTTGAAATATTACGCAGAAATCTTCTCCCAGAAATTCAGCATGAATTATTAAATATAAAAATTAATTCAGTCCCGGATTTGCGTGATACATGCCGTAGGCGGGAGTTTTTCATGCAAGACGTTGGCAGAAAACAGCATATTCAGAAGCAATTTTTTTCAAAGAAACAAGTAAGTGAGATTATGGAGGACGACGAAATATCTCATGATGAGGAGGAAGTTTTAGCTGTTGCCCTTATATGTTGGAACTGCAACAAAGCAGGCCATCGGTACCATGATTGTCTAGAGGATAGGCGTGTGTTTTGTTATGGGTGTGGTGCACCAAATGTCTATAAGCCAAAGTGTGCTAAATGCAATTCAAAAAACTCCGGGTCGAGTGCACCGAAAAGTGCACGCAGACCAATGGATTCGACCTGTGTGAAAATCGATTGAGCCCAACAAAACATTCTTTTCAAAATATTAATTATACGTCACCTATTAAAGATTCAAGCTTACGTGAGAATAAATTTTCAAATTTTTCTGCCACCTCAAAGGATGATTTTAAATATACTGAAGCTGTTAATAATTCAAAACTAACCGCTACCAAAGATATTTCACCAAATGATCGCTTAGGAATTATACAAAATTCCAAAACTAACAGTGACAATTTTTCCCTTAATATCCCAGAATTTTCTTCGAAACTACAGGATTCGTCAAATACAAAGTCAGAGTCCAAAAATAATTATATAAACAATACTGAAATAAACAGTACTCTTTCTTCAAAAATAACAAATGCCAATTCAAAAACTCATCCACCCACTTATTTTAAGCCATATCATATACGGTTAGCAGAGTATAATGCTAAAAGAGCTGAGATTTTTGGTGAAAAACCAACATCAAGGAAGAAAACGCGTTCGTTGGTGCGTATGAGAAATTATTGGCAAAATATTAGGAATACGCGCAGTAAATTGCTTAGTTCGGTATATGATAGGCCTAACGATATAAGACCTTATGCAGATGTGTTGCTTTTTGGTAAACATTTTAGCGGATTATTGGACACAGGGGCATCTGTTAGTTGCTTGGGTTCCGATGCTGCAAAAGAGTTTTTAGAATCAAACAGTGACTTTAGGAAAATAAAATCGGTTGTTAAAACTGCAGATGGAAGAAGTCAAGGTGTGTCAGGATGTGTTAAGACTAACATAATTTTTAGGGATGTTTCAAAACCTATAACTCTTTTCATTGTACCAAATTTGGCACAAAATTTATACCTTGGTATCGATTTTTGGCAATCATTTGATCTCTTACCGCCCGGGTTATTAGCCGAACTGAATTTAGATTTATTTTCACCAAATTTATCAGAAATATCTGACCAAAGACCATTAGGTGCTATTGAAAAGCAACGATTACAGGTTGTAATAAATTCATTTCCATCATTCAAGAAAGAAGGTCTTGGTCGCACTAAAGTTATTTCGCACGTTATTGATGTTAACAACACTGTACCTATTAAACAACGCCATTTTCCAGTGTCGCCAGCGATCGAGAAGTTGATATACACCGAGCTAGATAGGATGTTGGCAATGGATGTTATTGAGGAATCCGATAGTGCGTGGTCTTCGCCAATAGTCTTGGTACGTAAGCCAGGAAAGGTTAGACTGTGTTTAGATTCGCGGAAGGTAAATTCGGTAACTATTAAGGATGCATATCCGCTTCCGAATATTGACGGAATTTTAAGTAGGTTGCCAAAAGCCGAATTCATAACCAGCTTGGATCTTAAAGATGCGTTTTGGCAAATTCCGCTTGATAAGTTGTCGAGAGATAAAACGGCATTTACTGTTCCCGGCCGCCCTCTGTATCATTTCAAGGTTATGCCTTTTGGGCTATGTAATGCGCCCCAAACTATGACAAGACTGATGGACAAGGTAGTACCGGCGACATTACGAACAGAAGTGTTCGTTTATCTGGACGACTTGTTAATCGTATCTGATACTTTTGATAGACATGTAAAAGTTTTACAAGAGCTCTCCCATTGCATTCGTTCCTCAGGACTGACCATCAATGTCGAGAAATCGAAATTTTGCGTACGAGAAGTCCGTTATCTAGGCCATTTAGTGGGTAAGGGGGTTATTCAGACAGACCCGGATAAAATATCGGCCATTATAGAATTCCCGACTCCGCGGTCTGTTAAACAAGTCAGACGTTTTTTGGGTATGTGTGGTTGGTATCGAAAGTTCATTAAGAACTATGCTTCCGAAACTGCTCCTTTAACAGATTTGTTAAAGTCACATAGGAAATTCGTTTGGAGTGATGAAGCTCAAAAAGCGTTTGAAGGTTTAAAATCTATTTTGACAACCGCACCAGTGTTGCACAGCCCTGACTTTTCGCAGCCGTTTTATATACACTGTGATGCAAGCAATACTGGAATAGGAAGTGTATTGGTCCAAAAAACTGCGGAGGGTGAAGAGTTTCCAATCGCCTTTATGTCGAAAAAACTCAACCAAGCCCAACGAAATTATTCAGTGACCGAACAGGAGTGCCTAGCAGCAATGCTAAGCATAAAAAAATTTCGGGCATATGTCGAAGGACATGAGTTCACCGTGATAACTGATCATGCTTCGTTAAAGTGGCTCATGTCCCAGACGGACTTGAATTCGCGGTTGGCAAGATGGGCGTTAAAGCTTCAAGGGTTTAATTTTAAAATAGAGCACAGGAAGGGTAGCCAAAATGTAGTTCCTGATGCGCTTTCGCGTACCAACGTCGAAGATTTGTCCGCACTCACTAGTCAAAACCTGCCCAATTTGGACGAGACTGGGGTTTTTGTAGATTTACAATCAGAAAAATTCAAGAGTACAGAATATAAAGAACTGTTAAATAACGTACAGAAATCAATTGACAAAACTCCTGACCTAAAAATTATAGACGGATACTTATACCGACGAACCGAACATTGTACTGGGGAACAAGTGCAAGATGACCTGGCGTGGAAGCTGTGGATCCCAAGGGATATGGTTCCAGAGGTGCTGCAAAAAGCACATGATAGTCCGTTAAGTGCTCACGGCGGTATAAATAAGACAATTGAGCGTATAAGAAGGTTTTATTTTTGGCCGAATTTAGTATGTGATGTAAAACAATATATAAATTCATGCGATATATGTAAAGGTACTAAACATCCAAATTTCTTTATGCGACCTCCAATGGGTAAAACATCTGATACATCAAGATTTTTCCAAAAGCTATACATAGATTTTTTAGGGCCATATCCGCGTTCTAAGTCTGGAAATGTGGGTATTTTCATTGTACTCGATCATTTCTCTAAATTTTGTTTCCTTAAGCCTGTAAAAAAGTTTACGGCAGACGTAGTTATGAAATATATGGAGCAGGATCTTTTCCATACTTATGGTACACCTGAAACTGTTGTTTCAGATAATGGTTCTCAGTTTAAATCTAACCAATTTAATAAATTATTACAAAATTACGGAATCAACCACGTTTACACTGCAGTCTATTCGCCACAGTCAAATGCATCTGAACGTGTTAATCGTTCAGTTCTTTCGGCCATTCGAGCATATATTAAACACGACCAGCGTAATTGGGATGAGCACCTCAGCAGCATCAGTTGTTCGTTACGCTCATCTGTGCATGCTTCCATAGGTACGTCACCCTATTATATGGCGTTCGGACAGCATATGGTTACTAACGGTAACACTTATGCTTTACTACGGAATTTAGAAATGTTAGACGACAGGACGATCCGTTTTACTAGAGAAGACAGTTTTGATATTATTAGAAATAGAGCTGCTAAGAACATGGCAAAACAGCAATATCGTAATGAGAAATCGTATAATCTAAGATCACGCGAAACAAGTTTTGAAGTCGGCCAGGAAGTTTTTCGAAGGAATTTCAGGCAGAGTAATTTAGAAAAAGGATATAATGCTAAATTAGGACATCCTTTTGTAAAAGCCAGGGTACGAAAGAAAACCGGATACTGTTACTATGAACTTGAGGACTTAAATGGGCGATCCGTAGGTATTTATCACGCGAAGGATATTCGTCAATAATTTAGTTTTTGTTTTCTATAAATTTTATTGATTTGGCTACAAGCGGTATCAGCTTTGTGCTGCTTGTAGACCCCAAAGCTGATTTTGGCAGGGGGGTTTTGTAGAGGCGCTTGTAGCACTTCTATTTAATTCTGGAATATATCTTAACAAATATAGGAAATTGGATTTTTAATTTTTTTAAAGTGACTTTACTCTATTGTGAATATCTACAAAATATATTTGCCTAAATTTAACTAAAGATGGATAAGGCAGTGCATGTCAAAGTTTGACATTTGTTGGACTAAATAGGTATTGGTTTTTCTATGTGTGTGTGTATAAGTTACCGCTGAATAAACGGAATTTTCCAACAGTTTCCAATTTTTTTTGTATTGTTGAAAAGCTATAAAAGGGCTTTTCAAGGTGAAAACCGGCCTCTTTTGCTGTTATTTCATCAAGTTTTGTTTTAAGGTGTTTGCGACAAAAATTTTTTTGCGGAAAAACGTAAGTTAACATCAATAATTTTTTTTTGTAAATTTTTTATTATTTTATCATAAATTTTATTTATGATATTCAAAGAATTAATCCTTTTTATTTTCAAAGGAATTTTGGGTTATTTAGATCTATCCTCCACTACATAATTGAGTGTGGATTAAAATAAATTAAATTACCCGAAAAATTAACCAAAAAGTGAGTTGAGCTTACGCCTAAAGTATTAACCTCAATGTTTAGTTTTTTTTAAATAATATAGGAATTCGTATTTTCTTTCATTAGAATTATTATCGTTGGCTAGCAGCAAAAGATTTAAATCACTCGTACAAGGTTTTTTTTGGCGAAGAAAAAAAAAGGTAACACACACATGCACTTGAAAGTTCAAACCAATCCTATAACAATTCTTAAATTTCAGAACCCTAAAGTACAAGGAAAAGATAAAGCTTCTGATTAAGATTTTCCTTGTCATCATCGCTTGGTTTTATGAGCGGGAGGGGTCAAGCTCATACAACCCATAATTTTTTTGTGGGAACGGGAAACCCTCAACAGAAACCCGACAGTGCTAAATGGCATCCAATAAAATTTGATAATCAATTTTCATTTACGTGATCAACAACATATTCATCATCAAAATCGACACATTTAGTGAGAAAAAAATGGTATCGGAAGTGTCTGTTAAATTGTTGGGTGGCAAAGTGTTTTAATGTAAAAATTATTGGCAAAAGTGGCAAGAAAATTAAATTTTAGTTCAAAAACCGAAAATTACAAAAAAAAAAAAAAAGAAATTAAAAACAAAAAAAAAAAACTGAAAAAAACAATAAGTTTTAGAGAAAAAAAAGTTTCTTTAATTTCCTCTTAATAACTATTAAATAAAAGCAATTATCACGTCAAACCACAGCAAAAACAAATTACAAAAAAAAAAATTAGCCAAAACACATCACTGAATTTAAAATAGTGTTAAAATATTAAATGTTTAAAATCCAGTATTAAAACCATAATTTTACCTGAAAAAGAAGAAAAGAGAATTGTCTAAAGTATTTGAAGTGTTATAAATATAAGAAAATAATATACATAGCTTACCTTTTTTTTCTATATATGTATATGAAGTGAGTTTAACCAACCTTCGGGGCAAGCAAAAATCAAAATAAAACGAGATCGTAATTAGTGATCGAAGTGAGTGACTGAAAGAAAAAGCTAAACAAAATATATTAAAGAATTAATAAATATAATTTTTTTTTACTTACCATTACCAGTGTTAAAGTTGAAAGCACATTATCAATTGTTTTAAAACATATGTCAAGATTGAGATCAAAACAAAATCATTAAAAGAAGTTCGAAAAAGAGATTTTGTGCTTTCAACGTTAGCCCAGATCGCGTTACTATAACTATTTTTCGGGATTTCGGTTTATCGTTTTTTTATACTAGAAAAAAATAGTAAAAACAAATTTATTTAAATAATTTAAAAGTATGAATCGGCAGAAATAGTAAATTTAAAAATAGACAGGTTAAAATTAATTGCCATTCTATCACCATCATCAACGTCTTCGATCAGCGTAATGCCTGGATGAAAGATCTTTCGTCGTGGGACCGTAAAAGCTGTAAGTAATTTTCCTTAACATTTTATTTTATTCTTGAACCATTGATCATTCACTGTTAAAAGTTCTCTAACATTTTGGAAACTCTGTTGTAACAGAATAAAAGCTCTGTTAAAATAATTCATTCTGTTAGCTTAACAGTGGCTTTGACGTGGCATATTAAGTGATTATTTTATTTTACAATCCATTATACAGCGTTTTCAGAAATTAAAAGTAATGAATATTGCTACAAAAACTTATACTAAATTATTTTTGGCTTCTGACTAATTCAGTTAAATATAATTAAATTTATTAATAAATAAACTAGCGGCATTACTCTTCTCTCTTATAAGTATGGTGTGGTGAGTTTCATTCCGAACCAGAGAGAATAGCAACGCCTGTAAAAGAATGCCGTCTTTACAAATTTAATAATCACTTACTCAAGTTATTGTAATTTAATTTCTTATTCGCGGTTTTAATAATTTGTTTTAATCAATCATTTGGAATGATTTGATGTAATTTTTTTCTCACGGAAATTTTCTTTTATTTTTTTTATATTTACCAACATTTTTATTATATATATTTTGTTTACTACCCTGGCAACCGAACGGGATGCAGACCTTTAAACATTTCTTTCTTCCAGCGTTTCATTTTGATTTTTGCAACCCTAAGAAGTTTTCATTTTTTTTTTGAGTGAATTCTTTGTCTCATTTCAAACTCTTATTAATTATTTGCTTTTGCTTGGTTTAAATACAAAAAAAAAAATAGCTTAAATATTTAAATTGTTTTCCTATGTCAAATATAATAGATTTAAACGCTCGCTTCATACTTTTACATTTTAGAGTAAGTTGAACTTAGTTATGTAAATATTAAATTAATAATTGATTTAAGTTATAGATCACATTTTTTTCACTTATTAATAAAATAATTTGAAGTATGAATCTATAAAAGGTTTTTGTCTTGATTTCCTGTAATCTGTTCGGATAGGGTCAATTTTTTTTGGGGATCATATATAAATTTATTGGCTTTCCACTATATGATCATGGTTGGGAGGGGTATAGGGGTTTTACATCAACACACCCTAAGTTAAATATAGGTCATCCGTTTCCGGGTAAATTAAATGTTTTCTTTCCTTTATTTTCTATCGGTCCCAAGCACGTACAAATAAAATTCTCCAAGTATCACATCTCATCCAGTAACTCTCAAGCGAAAGTAGCAAAGAATCCTCCCTGTTTGCCGACGAGACAGAGGCCGGAGTTAAGGTGCGTGCTGCTGCTACTACCACTTGAAAAACAAAATTGCTAATTGGTTAGACACTGATTGTGGTTACATGCTACACAATCAAACTACAAGTCGAAAATATGAATATATTTTGATGAAATTTGTTATGTAAGCTTTAATACGCCATAGACCCATTAATCATTGTTCTAAAAATAAAGCCTGTAGGATCATTCTTACTCATAGCCCCCATATCAAGCTATCAAAAAAGCAAAAATATCTCTCCGCTCGCCGGTTATGGTCGAAGTAAAGATTTTATTTTTCTCGAAGTGGACTATTATACATATATATGTATATATATATATTTTTTTTTTTTCAATAATTTCAAAATTGTATTCGACAAAATTTGTAATGTTAAAAAATTTCCACGGCAATCGCGAGTATCCACAACCATTGCCTATACGAGTACAATGGATGAGTGAAAGGTTGACTAGCACGACCACAGCAAATACTACCATTACTTCCTGACATTTGGGTGTGTGGGATACTGTTAGGTTCGGATGGCCCCTACGATGGCATCCCAGTAGGAACTCTTTTTGTCAACAACTGACTGCGTTATTCGACGCTTACACATGTAGGTGGCTTTCTAAGGATATTTGTACACAACCCGTTTCTCTCCTGAGGGCTGCATTCTGAACATCTTCACTGTGTAGTTTACCACTGATTGACCAATTGTTTTATATGTAATCAACAAGGTTTCTTTTTCCTTATCGCATTTCTTTTCATTTCTTTTAATATTGTGAATATAAAATTATTCAAAAAATTTAACGTATTTCGATTTAAGGGTGTCAAGTTAGCGACGAAAGTTAACTACGTTTTTTTAAAAATGTTAAAAACTTAACAGAGACTGTTAAATTACCAGAATTTTTGTGAAGATAACTACGAAAAATAAATACGTTTTACAAATAAATTGAGGGGTTTAGTCATATAGTGGTATTAGTACATTAGAACTAGTAAATTAAAAAAAAAAAATAAATTGAATTTTACAAAAAGATTAAAATATGAAAATCTCATATAGGGCTAAGCCCCTCCTCGAACCATTTCGTCCAATTTTGTCTTTTAGTTTTCTCATTTAGTAGTAGAAAAAATTTCATATGTTTTTTTTAACGATATTTGTTACTTTGATCTTTTTGTAAAATTCAATTTTTTTTATAATTTACTAGTCCTAATCTACTTATGCCTCTATATGGCTAAACCCTTCAACTTATTTGTGAAACGTATTTAATTTTCGTAGTTATCTTTAAAAAAAAAACATACAAACATGTTAGTTCAACATCTATATATATAAAATTCATTTACTGTTTGTTTGTTTGACCGCTATAGAAATTTGTAGTTTTCAACGGATTCTCTGAAATTTGGTACGCACGATATCTGTACCCCAGGAAAGGTCGCCATATGCTTCTTATCGCCTTCTTTTACTCCCACTTTTTGTATACAATTCGTTTTCTGTTTTTGGTATATTTGTTCGCTATACAAATTTTTATTTGTTAACCGATTTCTCTAAAATTTGGTACACACGATCTCTGTACCCCAGGAAAGCTCGCCATATGCTTCATATCGGCCACGCCTACTTTTACGACCACTTTTTATATACAATTCATTTTCTGTTTTTTGGTATATTTTTTCGCAATACAAATTTTTATTTGTCGACGGATTTCTCTGAAATTTGGTACACATGATCTCTGTGCTCCAGGTAAGGTCAGTTTATGCTTCTTATCAGTCACGCCTACTTTTACGTCCATTTTTTTATACAATTCATATTCTGTTCTTTGTATGTTTGTTCGCTACACAAATTTTAACTTTTCAACGGATTTCTCTGAAATTTGGTACACACGATCTATACTCCAGAGACTGTCTTACCGGCCACGCCTATTTTTACGCCCACATTTTTTTAAATTTTTTACGGGTTTCACTCGAATTTACTGCACATTATTCTCATATCCCAGGCAAGGTCATCATACATTTTTATCGGCCACGCTCACTTTTTTTAAATTTCTATATACGCTTTTAGTGTTTGTTAACATATTTTAATTTTTCATGGACTTTCCTAAAACTTTATGCATAAATCTCTTTACTTACTACTCTTGAGTTTACACCATTATGAAATTAATATTGTAAATCAAACTATTACAAATATTCCCCTCTTGCCTTTTTTATTATATAAGTTGTAACACCCCAAAATTAGTGCAGATTTATTTCGTGGATGAACAGATACAGGTTGACTACCATTGTTGGATTACTCCGATGAGGGTAATTCGTACAAATATTTCCATCTCGCATTTTTAACTACATTGGAAGACAAAATGTTGGAAAAAGAACTATTTCCAATTGTGACTTGCACATGAAAACGTAGCATATAGGCCGTACTACCTCAAATGCAAAAAGGCTTAGACTAAACAGAACTCTAGAGAACCCGATCAGATCCAGACAATCTGAGTCGAGAAATGCTGAAACATCTGAGCGAACTCAATAACGTCTTGAAGCCCAAAAATCAATACAATACAAGAGAAGTGGAAATGCCTGAATCAACTCAAGTACGTCTAGAAATCCAGCGGATAATCTGTTACGATAGCAGGTATCATATAAGCACCAGAAGGAAAAACCAGAAATGTTGTATATTCCAAGGCTCTAGAATAACTAAAATTCGTAACTTTTAGACATCATACACTCAAGGTAACCCATGCATAAACAAAGTTAGTTGTAATGGTAAGCAGGCGCTGAGTACTTAGTCCCCAATGAACAAATTCCAAAAAAAAAAAAAAAAACTTGTTCCCCAAAAAATTGGGGAATAACTTCATGATAAAGAAACTCCCCAAATTTTTTTAAAAAAGGTCCCCAAAAGAAATGAATAAATTCCCCATACCGCTCTCAATATCTGTCCTGCAGTAAACGTACTTAAAATCTGTATTATTTTCAATAGCATCATTTCAGTGCGAGGAAGTGGGGCGGAACACAGCTTAGCTAAAATATCGAAATGATCTGAAAAATATATTTTGGCGATTAAAATAAGTTGACGAGAACTGCGTGGCAGCACGGGTGTAGCTGCCAAACTCGCGGATGCGGACGCGACTCGCTCGCGGAACACAGCGCAGTGAAAAGTCTTATGATAAATTTTTTCTACGTATGTGCTATAATTACTATACATATACTGTAAGCAGCTGCTTAAAGCAACCTTGCGGCGCAATTTTAAACTTAGCATTCATTTTCCTTTTTTTATACTTCTATAAATTTGACGTCTCTGCTCAATGATGATCACTTATTGAATGAAGTTATTAAATTTTTAAAAGTTCCTTTAATTTGCAAACAATTCCGTTATATATGATGCTTACAAAACAAATAAACTTACAAAAAACTTAAAGCGGTTTCGCAGCTTATTTTTGAAGCACTATTGCTGTAGCGTCTTATAAAAAGACTTCTAAATTAAAAAATCAAATAATTTTAAAATGAAATAAAAAATGAATTTACTCCCCAAAAAACGTAAACATTGGGGAATTTTTTCAACGTGAACAAATTCTCCAATCCCATACAAATTTTTGGAGAGAAAGTTCATCTTTTTGTGAAATTTGTTCATTGGGCACTAAGTACTCAGCGCCTGCTAAGCGTAGTGAATCATTTTTCAAGTCAAAGGCCTTTGAATCCTGGGCAAGACCGGGTAAAAACAGCTAGTTCTCTATATACTGCACAACATTTTGTGGAACGTATTTAACTTTCGTAGTTATCTTCACAAAAATTCTGTTAATTTAACAGTCTCTGTTGAGTTTTTAACATTTTTGAAAAACGTAGTTAACTTTCGTCGCTAACTTCACACCGTTTTTCGATTTTATGTTCACCTCCAAAATTGTAAATTTATGTTCACCTCCAAAATTGTAATTACCGCCCAATTCATATGAGGTTTTATGATTCGAGGGCAAAATGTCAACCATCATGCTTTACGACGCATAGTTTTCGAGATATATGCGAATTTATGTTCCCCGGCAAAATTATGTTTTTCAACAATTTTGATTTTGGAGTAATGATTTTTGGTATAATGAGATGGTGCTACCAAAAATATACAAATCGACTCAGAATCACTTTCTGAATCGATTTAGCAATGTCCGTCCGTCAGTGTGTCCGTGTAAACCTTGCAAAAAGCACAGGTCGCAAATATGAATATATTTTAATGAAATTTGGTATATAAGCTTTTATCGGCCATAGGATGAACATTATTACAATTGATGGATATTGGTGCTTGTTCAGTCCTAGTCCCCATACAAATGAGATCGACTTAAATTGCCATAACATCCAAATTATCATTTAAATCTCGGTCAAATTTGGTTTGTGTGTGTTTTCTCGTAGTACACCCATTAATCAGTTGTCCACAAATAAACCCTGTTGAACAATTCCTAGTCATAGCCCCAACATATGCTGCTTCACAATTTTCACTTAAATTTATTCAAAAATATTACACAGATTTTTCTCTTGGTCTGTATATGTTTTTGCAAAAAATTATGTGGCTACAATATCGGTCCAGTTTTCGACCTATTCCCCATATACATAAATGTAGCATCCGATGTGAAGTTTTTCATATCTGCTGGCAAAAAATTAATAACAATTTTGGGTAATGCTTATTTTCTATATCCAGTTATTGCTTCATCAGAGTTAGATCCAAGACCCTCTATGGAAACGCCTGGGATAGGGTATCGTTTGGTCGGTACAGACCGACTATTATTTTCTTACTTGTTCAATTTTATATTTTACTCCAAAATTAATGCGTATACGTATGGGTGATAATTAATCATACGTATACTTAGAGCTTATAGAATCGGCAGCTTAGTGAGTCAGTAATGAGTGTAACTTTTATATCAAAAATTATTTTACCCATTTGCTTTCTGTAACGCAAAAAAGTACGATATCTTCATCCGTCTAATAGTGTTAAATAAATTTTCAAAAAAACTTACACTTAGTTACTTTTGTTATAAACTATTATAAATTAAAATTTTAACGATCAATATGACTTCTATACAGATATATACATATTAGGGTGGGTCAATTATTTCTACTCCATGGGCTCATCGCGATTCTGGTACTAGGAGCCATAAGAAGTATTTTTGCCCAAGGAACCATACCTCAAAAATCAACTTTTCGATGAAAAAATTGATTTATGTCATATAAAATTATGTGTTATGGCTCATAGTAAATTGGCCCCCTACAATTTGACCCACTCTAATATTTATATATGTATGTACACCTACACCTAGACCACTTTGTTGAACAACGGCGATAAAATGAGTTTTCATCTACCCGGCTTTCAGCAATGTTTTGCTTGGAAATTTCCCCTTGCAATATAAGAAACCATCAATTCTTCTGATTTAAAAGAAAAATTTCAAAAAAAAAAATTGTACATATTTATTTAAAAAGATGGTCTTAATTAAATATTTGTAAAAAAAAATGAATAATAATGTTTTTCTGTAAAGAAGTTCATTCGGCGTTTTTGTGTTGCAATTATTGAACGGCTTAAATTAATAAAAACGTAGAGAGACTATCTCCCCAAACCTCAGCTACATTTAATGTCTATATGTACGGGCTTCGTCTTCTTCTTTCTTAACGGCTTGAACAAGAACCATACTCATAACGCTGCATATAACATTGAGCATACCCAAAGCTAAAGCCAAGGCCACAATCCAAGCTGATTTGCCCTCGAAAAACCAGGTTAATTCATCAACACAACCAGTGAAAAATGCACTACCGCCGACAGCATCACGACATGAGGATGGTAAAGGTTGGCGTAAATCTAGATAATCCCAGGGACCAGTAGCACCACAACAACCAATATTTTCTTGAATCATATTCAGAACAAACGCTGAATAGGGATATTCAGAGGAACTAACAAACCGACTGATGCTGGCTTGCAACAACGGCTGTAAACTTGAGTGCATAGTACTGTATTGTAGTAGAAGAGCTGCTCCAGCGATGGAAGCTATAAAACCAAAAATCTGCGTGCCAATGAATACGAACAAAGCCAAGGTATTTTCCATTAAGGCACTTAAGCATCCCAAAAATGATACAGCCATCATAATGATACTAACGCCAATAAGTATGTAAACACCGATATAAAATGATTCAGCTTCGAGTATTCGTAGCCATTCACTGAAACCAGACTCAGCTCTGAGCCATACAGTCAGAGCAAATAATGATGTAGCTATCATCCAGGCAATGATATTAAAACAAAATAGGGTGTATTTAATACAACCTATTTGTTTTTCCAAAGAACTTTCATTGGCCACCATTTTCTAAACAGAATCAATGACAATTATAACCTGAAAAGAAAATAAACTGAGAGAGGTTAAGTTGGGGTTTGAATTTTAACGAAATATGTTAGTCCAAATTTTAGAGGTTAGTGGATTATTTAAGCAGACATTTCATAGTCTGAATTTGGGCCAGTATTGACTTTAAAATTTTTCATGAAATGTATTTACAAATTATTTCTAAAAATTAAAAATACAAATTTCACTACAAATTTTACAATATGTTAATTTGTATAAATTGACTTAGAACATTTTTAAAATAAGCAGAATGACCTATAAAAGACTTTAAAATTTTATTTAAATTTATTTTTTATTAAAATTGTTTTTTAATAGTTAAAAATACCAATTTCTGTGCATAACTTAAGATTAATAAAATAATTGCAAGTGAAATAAGTGATAAAATATTTTTTTTTATATATTGACTAAGACCAGTTTTGTAATTATGGGTCCGACATATGATTAAAAATCAAGGACCGAAAATAACAGTTATTTTGAAATTTTAAAACAAAAAAAGCATATAGAAGTAAATGTCAGAAAACTGATTCAAGAATACCCCATTCATCCTTATGAACTAGTCTGTAATAAAATATATTGATTTTTAAAATTTTGATTTTTATTTCTTCGAGCAAAAAAATAACAGTTATTTTTTGATTTTTATTTTTTCGAGCAAAAATATCAAATATAATATCAAGTATATTTTAAACATCAGAATTTAGTTTTACTAACATTAGTGCTTCCAAATTTTCCACTGACAAATAGTACCACTACTCTCCTAGAATCAGTTTGAGGGCAGGTACAGAAATCACAACAGATGCCAGTCTACGTAGCCAGGGAAATACATATTTCTTACTGTTCCAGTATTTCATCAAATCCTCCTCTTCACTGTTTTTGTCAGAGTATATAAATCATACTGTAAAAACCATAACAATATTAACTTTTATTTTTTTCGAAAAAATAAAAATCAAAAAATAACTTTTATTTTTGTTATTTTTGCTTGAAAAAATAAAAATCAAAAAATAACAGTTATTTTTGCTCGAAAAAATAAAAATCAAAAATAACTTTTATTTTGTTATTTTTGCTCGAAAAAATAAAAATCAAAAATAACTGCTATTTTTGTTTGAAAAAATAAAAATCAAAAAATTACTGTTAACATCTGACTTTTACGAAAAAATATAAAAATATAATATAAAACCGTTAAAGGAAAATAAGCTTAATCTTAAGATAGAAAACTTTTTTTTGCCCACAATAACACTGTTTTTCTTTTATAAGTTTTTCAAATCGTAACGTCCAGAAAGAGCTCATATGGCATGCATTGTTAAAAGCTAAATAAAAATTCTTAAATTTAATTTTTGAGTATCTTAAATGGAAAAATTAAACAAAAACTATATTACATACAGACCTAAATTACTGGTATTAATGTTTTTTTTTTATAAAACTACGATATATAAGAGCTGTGGAATTGAAGGTGTCATTAAACCCAAATTTGATATTACTTTGAAAAAGATTCACTCGAAAGAAATCGTATTAACCAAATCGGATACCTGTTAAAAATTCTAATAAAATCTCGCTCAATTGCAACACTTTTCTTGATTTTCAATTGCCAACAAAAAATTATCTCCACTGACATGTCGTCATTTTCTATCAATTACGTTTTTATTACATCTTATAAACTGATAAAAAAAATCGGGCTGCCAACCAAATTGTTTAAAATTAAAATATCGAGTTTACTCAATTGCGCCGCTTTGACCCATTTATTTGGATTAAAGTTAAACTTAGTTTGATAAACTTAAGTATTTAAATCTGTAATGGCTTAAAATTAAACTTAGTTTGCTTTAACTTACTATGTTTATCGCTTTTAAGGGATTTTTGAGATGTTAGCTAAGGCTAATTTAGTTAAACTGGCATTTTCCATTTCTTATATCTTTTAAACTTAGTTTAATTAAACTCAAGTTTTCAACTCTTTGGGTAAATAATTAAAGATTTTGGAATATGAATTATTTTAATGCTTTATAGCGAATTTATTGGAGTTAAATTGCACCACTTTGAAAATGTTTTTGGAATGTCATTTAATCTGAGTTCTATTAATTTCATGTTATAGACTATTTTATCAAATAGTTTAAATATATTAGACCAAGTTATTAGGAAGGCAGTCGAATTTAGTTTAGTTAAACTTAGGATTTTTAATATTTATAAGTGATTTGAAATGACATTTAAACTGAACTAAGTTTAAGTAAACTAAAATGAGATTAACTAAACAAACTTTAACTAAACTAAGTTTAATATAACTAAGTTTAACGAAGCTAAATTTAACTAAATTAAGGTTAATTACACCTAGTTACATTCACGATGTTTAAAGCTAAAGACAATAGATTTATAATTGATTTCAACATCAGTTTAACTAATTTAAGTTTAGCGCTCTTAGTTAAAGTCAAATAGATTGACAATTATAGGGTTTAAAAAGTCCCTTTAACTAAACTGAATAGTAGTGAACTCAATAGTTTAAAAGTGAATTGTGTTTATAAATGCTAGTGAAACTAAAAACTTTAATTGTATATTTTATGTGAATTCTCTGCCACGATTATAAAGATATCACGATTCAGTTTAACTAAACTAAGCTTAAACTTAATTTGATTACACTCACAATTTTTAGCGCTTAAGTCAAATTGTTAAAAGTTATTAGACCGTGTTTTCGAGATATCAATTAAACAAAGTTTAGTTACAACCATAATATTTAACGCTTTAGTCAAATAGTTTGAATGTTATAAATGTTTAAAACCTTGAGTTTAATAAGAATAAGTTTAATAATATCACAAAAACTCTTAGTCCAAGAGATGGAAAGCAAATAATGTTTAAAAATGTGAGTTTAAATAAACTGATATCTCAAAAACTCGTCCTAAGTTTTTCAATATGTGATTGTAAAGCCATGAATATTTTATTCTTTTGTTTCCAATCACATTTCACCATAAATATCAGACGATTGTTTGTTACACTCTGCAACACTTTTATGGGTGGATGATTCTTGTGCCGAGTATACAATCACTCGAGGTTGGTATAGTTTAACCCCCAAGAGATTTAGTGCTATTAGGTGAACACTGTTTTGAAATTCCTCTGCGCTAATTGTAAAATTGACAGCTTAACATATTCACGAAACAATTGATCCCTTGAATCTCCCGTTTTAGTGGACTTTTTATATATTTTTTAAACTCTTTCTTTTAACTCATACTCTCTGTCTGTCTGTCATGGGTGGACCCCATTCCCTCTTATCCAATTGATCTGAAACTTGGCCCATAGTCTTGTCGTGACTACAGCTTAATTTTTGGGGTAGTCACGCACAGTCACGGAGTGATCTAAATGTCATTTCCCCTCATCAGATCGATCTCAAACTTGGCCATACACTTGCTGTGACAAAAAGATTAAAACTTTGGCTTAGTCACGCGCAGTCACGCACAGTCACGGAGATATTCAAAACTCATATGCATAAGGAAAGAAAGAGTTTTAATTAAAACTTTGTTTTTATGGGTTAGATTATTTAAAATATAACTAAAATAAAATATCTGACAGAAATTTTTTTTTTTAAATTTCATAGAGGACATCCAAACACAAAACCAAACCTCGGAGGAACCTTTATATTTTTTCGTCCTATTTCATATAGTCTTGGGAAAAAAAAAGAAAGCTTTAAAATGCCATAAAATGATACTGTACCTACACACCCACACGACCGGTTATGCTACGAACTGCTAAGAGATACTGAAATATATCAGCTTTCCGAAGAACTCCGGTATTTTTCAAGCTGAATAAAGCTGTTCACAATTTTTCGGATGTAACTGAACGAACTATCCACATTTTTGTTGATTTTCAAGCCACATTATAGGCCCTCAAGAACTATAAGTTTTTATCGATAGTAGTTTACATATGCTTCGAGAATTTACAGAAGTCACACTAATCTGGGTACCTGGAGGAATTGAAGGTAACGAGAGAATAGATGGACTTGCAAATCTGCAATTTTGTAAGTGTAAATCCACCAATTCAGTACTACAGAACTCTACGAGACTGTCTCAGAATCTCAGAAGCAAATAGATATTGTAGGAAATAAATAACCTTTACTATCCCTTTACTTAGACCTCAGGAAAACATGCTATCTACTTTCAATCCCTAGAGAGTATTATCGTACACTCACTGACGTAGTTACTGGTTACTAGATGGGGTTTATTGCTGATTCCATTTGTAGAGAATGCAGTGAACCAAAAAGAATTCGTTATTGTATATTGGGTAAAATGTAGTTCAAAAATTTACATGAAATTACGAGTCGATTTGACGTTGATAAAACGTCAACGACATTGAAAATATAAGATCAGTTGTAGCGATATGGCCCATATGGTCTAAGTCAGTCAACCCTAACCTAACCTAATCTTGTGGAGTTTTTACTATACTAACCCTAAACATTCGTCGAGCACAAAAATCATCTGTACCCAAGACCAAGACTCTGAATTTGTTGCACAGTGTCATAACCGTGGAATTTTTAAGAGGGATCTGTAAGACTTTTTGTAGTACTTAATATTAAGTGTCTTAGAAAATTTATTGAACACCAATTATAGGCCCTTAAGAGCTTTTGTAATAAATGTGCGAGCGAATGCTCGTACAATTATTTCCTATGTAATGATATATTTTTATATGTCCGGATCCCTAAGAGCTATCGAGATAATATTAACATCATATGGTCGCTTCAACCTCTTCTGATTTTTTTTTATATTTTGGACCCGATGGGATTAGTGGGCACTTTCTATACAAAATAAATATTTATAATAACATATATAGAATGCTATTATAGCGAGACTCTTAATATTTAATTGTAAATGTGTGTAGTCGACCCAAAAATAGGCGGCATCGTATAAGAGGCTACCTCCCCCACAAAGAAACTATTTAATATCTACCTGGAGTCCATATATCATCTTGCCAGTGCAATACTGTAACAACTCAAAATAGATAGTTGTGAGGTATTACAGTTTAAAGTTTTATCGTTCAGTATAATTTGTTCACTGAAAACAGTAAAATTTTGAGATGTTAATATTCATCTGATTCTTTGAGTCCATTCTAGCCCAATAGAGCAGTTTTCGGAAAATAGTTACATTTCGAGTTGTTACAGTATTGCACTGGCAAGACGATATATGTATTTTGTTGTTTATGTCTATAGAATATTTTTAAATTAACTAATGTAAGCTAGGGCAAACAAACTTTCGACGGGATCCTCTAGTGACAAAATAAATTTGATTCCTCACAAGTTCATAAAGATTTATTATTTCTCCCTTAGTTTTTATTTGTTATTTATTTTTTTATAAAAAAAAACTTTTGGGCCAGTCGAATGAGTTTTTTTTTTAGTATATCTCGTTATCAGTAAAATATGTGTTCATTAAATAAATAAACCTTATCAAAGTCAACCTGTTACGATGATGATTAATACACTACACACAGAATGGTGCAACAATTTTAATGTTCAGTTTGGCTGATAAGGTGTTAGTGGATTTCATGTAATTTTCGAAAAAAAAAATTATTCATATTATTTAATAATTGCTGTCATTTTGACCACTTAATTTAAACAATGACTAATTCTTTAAGATTTTCACTTTAAAGCATTTTTTCATTAGATATTAAAGTTTTTACATTTTTTCATATTTTGTTAATTTTGCACATTTATTTTTTTTTACAAATTTTAATTAGATTTTTCTTAATTTTATTAGTTTTTCTCATATTTCCTTTTTTATTTCTTCATAAAATACTGTTTTCAATCACCTTTTCTAGTACTGTTTTCAGTTTATAGTTTAAAATTTGAAATGTCCGTGCTCGTTATTATTATTTTCGTTCGTTTACTGTTAATTTCGTAGTAAATGTGTCCAGTTATTCACAACTTAACGAATATGATGATGGTATTTCTGCCGTGTTTAGAAATTCATACATATTACTTAAAGCTTTAGGTTTCATTTCGTGATAAGATAAGATATGTGGAGCTCCCATAAGATAAGATAAATTATTGCTAAATTATAAAAAAATATTATATAGTGTTTCATGTGTTTGTATATAACTTTAATGGAAATGAATGGGAAAACTATATAAGCTTCTCGTTATACTCGTATTTGTATGTATGCATTTATTTCAAATGGATAATTCTTTTTTTTTTTTTTGAGTTGCTTTATATTTTATTGTTTTGACTGTTCTGTTACTCTTCGTTGATTCATAACCGGAATTCCGGTATTAACAACAATTACTGTAAGAATAAAACGCTTAGACAAGTTAAATTATCCCCTTTAACAAGATTTGTTTTCTTTAGCCTTCACTGCGTTCCCAAATCCAACGTTTTTGCATAAATTAAAAAAAAAATTTGTAAGAGCTCTTGATTTTGGCTCATTTATAGCAAAATTAGCTAATCGGACCACGCCCACATTCACTTTTCAGTTTAATACTAGTACTTCGGCTAATATTTTTTATACCCTGCACACAGTGTACAGAGGGGAAGAAAAAAAACTGCAGCCCATAAAATATAATATATATTTTTGGTCATTATAAGAAGCGGAGTTGATAAAGCGATGGAAATAACGATCACGCCCTCAATAGGACAGCTGGGTTGCTTATTTTTAGTTAAAATGATTCAATTTAAAATCAAGGTCCTGAAATTGTAAAAAAAAATTTTTTTGAAAATATGACTTTTCTATGTTGTTCTTATTATTGATGTTATTTAAAACTTTGTTTCTTGTGTGTGATAGCTGTAATTGTTGTTGTGTTTGTAGAGCATTTGCTTCATGAGTGTGTATGTATGATTATACTCAACGTATCCAGAGGTGCGACTTAAAGCCGGCTTGGCGCCACCACCAACTCTTTCTTTAGTGCTGGAGCAGCCGCCGAAGTAGGCGGCAGAGTTGGTCTAATATTTTCTTGCTGAATTAACCATGGTTAATATTAATAAGCAAGGCGATTTCTTGTGACATCTTCTACACCTTTAGTTATCAACCGATTTTGACAAAAAATATACCATTTGAAAGGTATTTCTTTGCAGATGTGGTACATATTTTTGGAATAATAATCATTTAAATTCGCTACTAACGCATACATAAAACACACATTTAAGCGTCAAATAAAAAACTATACAATGCTCTGTGTGTGGTTTATGGATTGGCTAAAATTGACTAGCATACTTTATAAAATAAAATTATTTATATTTTATTTTATTTATTAACAAACCCATTTATATATCTTCTGCGTGTTCAAAAAATATTTGTAATGAAATTTAAAGAATTTTATTTAAAAATTCACAATTTAATGACTTTTTAAATTTTCATAAATTTTTTATATATGTACTTATGTACATAGATTAAAAAAACGAAAGAATTTGGACTCAAATTTCGAGTGCTGGGCTCTGCTAATTTAAATTAAAGCATTGAAATTAAAAATACTGCTAATAGAAAATATAATCTATTTACAAAATTCTTATTTTCGATCTATATCATTTTAATGATTGAGTTAGAAATGAAATCAGGCTCAAGATAAAATGTTTTTACTTTAAATAAAGCAAGAAACATTGGCACATTTGTTTCAAAAATTGAACTATATTCTGCATGACAGGTTAACCAACAGTAACCAACAGCAGTAGATAGTTTGTTTGGCAAAAAGTTTAATTCATATACCTACATTTGCTCCAGTTATTTCTGAAGCTTTTAATGGCTGAACCAACTTAAAATTGTCATAGGTGAATATTTGTTTCTTAATTGTAGTAGGGCTTAGCTGATTTCTGTTCACGTTTACGCCTGATCCAGCAATGGAAAGTATACTCTAATGATAGAAGAATAATGCAATTTTTCAGATGTAAGTTAATTCTTTCTATGAAAAAACCATAATTTTCTTTATAAGAAAACAATAAATAAGAAATCTAAATATAATATTAATAGGTAAGGCGATTTCTTGTGACCGATTAGTTAGTTAGTTAATTGTTCTTTATTTTTTCAAAATAAGTGCTTTACAAAAATATAAAACTAAATATAAAATTTAATATTTCCTGATTTTAATAATTTTTAGATAAAAAAGAAAAATATGAATAAAATAAGAACTTACGACTTTGACATACTGTCTTCAGTCGGTGACCGATTATTTGTTAAACAGTTTTCTCCCGATTTTGACCAAACGTATCTTATTTGAAAGGTATTTGTTTTTAGCTGTCCACCAGATTAACAGATTTTAAAATATTTATTATTTTATTTTTATTAAATTTGTTTGTGAGCTTGTTTTCTTCATTCACAATAATAATTGTGTTGAATTGAAAAATAATTTTGGACATATAATTGAACATAAGCCAATAACGACAATAATCAATATTTAAAAAATGTTGAATTGTGAATTGGCTAAAATTGATTAGCATACCTTTAGGGTCTTTATTAAAAGAAAAAATAAAATTTCCTAGAATTTCCACTCGAATTTCGAGGGCTGGGATCTGCTTGTTATAGTAAATACTGATCAAAAAAGAAATACAATTAACTATAACTTTAAAAGATTTTGAAACTAAAAGGTTAAGTAACTTTATTTGAATGGTAACCGTACCCAACATTGTTTATAATATTAAGTTTAAGACGCAGGTGAGGGTATCAAAGATTCGGCACAGCCGAATTAAACACTCTTACTTGTTTATACTATTGTTATATAATGAAAAATCTCTATTTATTCATCCAAACGTTTTTTTAAATCCTCCAGATATTCCTTAAAGTTGATTTCCGAATGACCTTCATCGTAGACATTTTACAATTTCATCGGCAGAAATTTTTTAGTTGTTTTAAAAAACGAGTACCATTATTATTGAACTAATAAAGATGTTAACATGAAATTTTGCACCGATGTCAAATACAGAGCCACCAACCCTGCACAAATCGATAAACTTGCGATGTTTATAGTGAAAATAACCCTTTTCGTTATGGGCGCAGTATAATGTTGATAATCATAATCATATCAACTTGGATATTTATAGAGCATGAGAAATAAATGATCTGTATTTTTCTTTAGCGCAAGATCCCATATTTATGGAGTAAAAAATGTCCGAAAAACGACAGTTTTTCGTTTTTTTAACAGATTTTTCCATGCTCGTATTAATTAATAGAACCCTGAAATTTTAAGAGGTTTTATGTTGGTATATATGAATTTTAAATCAAACTCACATATTAGTGTGGACGTTTCAGTCTTTTTCGATATAGAGGCTAATTCTTATTTTAGTCGATTTTTCCTTACCTCTTGAGTTCGATAGTTGGAACCCCTTTCATATAGACAATATGGGTATCAATAATTTTATTGTTATGAGTACATAACCAATATGTTAAAAAGAAATTGAACTTCGAAAAAAGAAATACAAAGGCAATACAAATTTAAAACTTAAGACAAAATATTTCTAGATTGTTCCAACCAATTTTCATGGCTGGCATTTTTTAAGAGATCACATTCCAGGCTTCAAATTTTTATATTTTTTTAAATGCTTTAATAAGTATTATTTTTTAAATATTTCATAAAACCAAAACTAAATTATTTCTATAACTTTCAAACAACATATAATATATATTAAACTAGCTGTACCCGGTTAACTTCGTTCCACTTAATATTGATTTTATTATAACTCTTCTGTTATGAATCCCAATCATCATTAAAACTCCAATTCATTGAAATTGGCAATATTGCCTACAGTTGGAGTTTTATTTGGTAAATAAATGAAAGTTGTTTCTAATTTAATTTAATTAAATGTATTTTATTTATACGAACTTATCTATTTATCTATATACATATATATAAATGATCTAGTAGATATGTAGATAAAAATGAAATAAATATTTAATTCAGAGCTTCTTGGTAAACTATGTCTTTTGTTTTGTTTTGTGGCGCGTAAACAAATAAAGATGGCTTGTCGACACGCAAACACGCAACATATAGCTGTCCGTGCGAGAAAGACGGAAACTCTAAGTTAATACCGTAAACTTCTAGGGACTGGCCTTGACATTTGTTAATGGTCATCGCGAAGGCGTACGGGGAATTGCAGCCGTTGAAACTTAAATGGCATGTCAGTTGGAATCAAGAGGATGCGCGGAATCAAAACCTTTATACGTTCCCTTGATAATCGTCGCCTCGATGACGTTGTTCATGAGATTTTTTGCAGACAATCGCGTTCTATTGCAAAGTCGAGGTTGGTTGATGTTACGCAACATGATTATGAAAGGGCCGACTTTCAGTTGCAAAATGTGAGGTGGTAATCCAGGCAATTCCATTGAATTCAAGAATTCTGGGGGATAGTTGACTGCTTCATTTGGGTTGATAATTGTGTCGAGCGATTTGAATGCAAATAATTGCCCCGGAATGAAACTTTGAATAGTTGTGTTGAGATCATGTACATCTTTGTTTTTAGCCGCCAATATGGCTCGTTCGCTCAGCCAATTATGGTTTTTGAAGTTCTGCTCAATGGTCGGAAAGACGTGTTGAATGAGCTCCTCCTTTGTTTCAGTCAACTGGCAGAAATCAGTTGGCAACGTTATTAATCCGGTCGATATCTCAACTGCGATCTTCCCATTACCAATGTCCAGCAATTGTTTCGAAAACACATCTGCAGTTTGATCATTTTGCAGAAAAACTCGAATGTTAGTCATTAATCGGATGGCCTTTACATGTCGCCACAAATCTGATGATTTAATGCATGCATATAGTTCGCCAGCTGCAGTTGATCGTGGAATAACAGGAAGTGTCGTTAAAAATTGTATTTGGTAGAGCAATTTCTCTTTGTTCTGCATTTTGTTCATTAAAGCAAATACGCAAACCAAATCAACACCTATATGTTGAATACTCTACCCGACCGTTTCATGTATTGCAAAAGAGAGTATACGCCATACTGCTTCATTACTGCGATATGTACCATTAATCAATACGCGTAATAATTCATAGCGCTAACCTTATTATCAGTTACCGCACCTGCCAGTAAAAGAAATAAAAATAAATTCCATTATGATTTCACACATTTCATATGGGAAAAACACACCATCACAAAAGTGAGCGTAAAACGCATATGTGTTGATATTTTTCCATGTTCTTTCCTTTTAAACCATCAGTGAAAGTAGACCTTTCCAACGCATGCATTGGTTTGTAAATCGGTTGAGTGGTTCTCGAGTTTTAGCGAGACTAACACACAGCGTTTGATTTTTATACCCTATACCACTATGTGGTTTGGGTATAATGACTTTGTGCTGCTGTTTGTAACAACCAAAAATATTTGACCTACACCCATCTTTTATTATACCGATCGATTCAGAATCACTATCTGATTCGATTTAACGATGTCCGTCCGTCCGTCCGTCCGTCTGTGTGTCCATGTAAAGCTTGTAATCAAACCGCAGGTCGCAAATATGAATATATTTTGACGAAATTTGGTATTTGATCTTTTGTCGGCCATGGGATGAACGCTATTGAAATTGGTGAGAATCGGTCCATATTCAGACCTATGACCCCCATACAAATGACCCCTATGAAATCAACATATATTGCCATAAGATCCAAATTATCATACAAATCTTAGTCAAATTGGGTCTGTATGTATATATTACATCCATTAATCAGTAGTTCAAAAATGATCCCTATTGGACAACTCTTAGTCATAGGCCCCATATAGAGCTGCTTCCCGATCTTCACTTAAATCTATAAAAAAAAACAAAAATATTGCACTGATTCTTCTCAAATGTTGCTTATATATATTTTTGCAAAAGGCAAGAGACTTTACCAAACATGGTCCGGATCGGTCCATTTTTGGGCCTAGTCCCCATATAGATATAGCATCCGATATGAACTTTTTCATATCTGCAGCCGAAAAAATTAATAAAAATCCCACTCAAATTTGGTTTATGCTTATTTTCTATATCCAGTTAGTTGGGCCTGAGAGATAGGGTCTCTAAACGCATGGTATAGGGTATCGTATAGTCGGTCTAGACCGACTATAATTTTCTTACTTGTTATATATATAGATATATTGTATATTCTATACTAAATAAAAATAATTTAATAAAAATTTTGAAAAGGTACTCTAAGTTTACTAAGTTTTAAATCCTGATGACCATTTTGTATAGGGTTTCTTTGCATCATATTTAATATCTGCAGTTTTTTGGTACCTTTTTACCCTCTATATACATATATACGCAATTGGGCATCTAAAAAAATAATTTTTCGTTTTCTATAACAAATCCAAGTTTCATCGCGATCTGCGGGTGATTTCCTTATAAGTAGCTAACTTGGGCTTTAATTTCCATTATATATCCTTTTTACAAGTAACTTTTTGACTTGATTTAAACTTCAACTTTGAAAGACTCTTAATGTTGCCACCTAATTTTTTCAATATATTTTCTTGATAGCTTAAAGTGCGCCATTAAGAAAATACGTATGTATGCTTTTTACAATTTATTAATTTCTTCATCATTTTTAAAAAATGTATTTTGGACCATAGGGGACTGGATTATATTCTATAGCAGGAATTTTTAAACAGATAAATGTTTACTGTTTGTTTTTATTTAAAGGAATTTTTCTTTGAAGACTCACTTTATTTTTGCTAACATTTAAAATGCACAGAATCCAATTAAATTTATTTATTCTTTATTATAATTGTTTAATTATCAAAAAAAAAAAAAAAAATGTCATTAACACTCTTTCTTACTTTCCCTTTCAGTTCTGGTTTCTATATGTCCGAATTATTGTATATGTTTGGTGAATTTGATGATCGTGTAAGACCTTTAACATTTTGCATACGTCGTTGGGCTAATGCTTGTGGCTTAACTAATCCCTCACCTGGAAGATGGATATCAAATTTCTCTCTTACCTGCTTGGTTATTTTCTTCTTGCAACAACTCAAACAGCCTGTCTTGCCAGCGATAAATACTCTGATAAAATCTGCGGCTCCAGATGATGTGCGCATTACAGAAGATGGCATAAATTGTACATTTGCACGAGACTTTCAGAAGGTTGAATTCCGCAGTAATAACACATATGAAACAAGTGAATTATTGTTGCAATTCTTTGAGTTCTATTCACAATATGATTTTCAAAATAAAGCCATTTCTTTAAATGAAGGTAGAGCTATTTCTAAGCCAGACCATTCGGCTTTGTATATAGTTAATCCGCTGGAGCAACTTTTGAATGTTAGTAAAAATGTTAGTTTAGAAGAATGTGAACGTTTACGCATAGAAGTGCGTAATGCGGCCTGGATTCTAGAGTCTGAGGTAGAAAATCAATTGCAAGCCGAATTGGACAAAATTCAAGAACCTTGGGGTCTATTAAATTTATTTAAGACACCCGAGAAATCCATTATAAGACCAAATATGTTCTATAAGCCACGTATTTTAGAAGTAAGTGATTTATTTGATAACTCCAGCTTGGGCTCATCATCTGCGAATAAGATTACCTCTACTTCGATGGGTATGAAAAATAGGCAAGTTAAACAGCAAATTAATAATATTAAAGCTACTGCTCGTAATGATATTAAGCAAATGCGTTTAAATGCATCCCCTTCAGCCTCCACAAAAGCCCAATCCTCGCCGGCTTCGGCCAAA
This sequence comes from Cordilura impudica, assembly GCA_963682025.1. Lineage (NCBI taxonomy): Eukaryota > Metazoa > Arthropoda > Insecta > Diptera > Scathophagidae > Cordilura > Cordilura impudica. The sequence continues at coordinate 186,826,757 of OY821520.1, read as the reverse complement.
TCATCGAAACGAAGTAGATGAGAAGGAGTCTTGTTTGGAACGTATTTGTCTTAACTGCCTGGACTAAAATATTAATTAGAAATGTTTGTTATTTTAGTTATAAGTTTTACAAAATTATCTTAAATTCTTTGTTAAGCATTTTATTTTACGAAAAAAAAATATACAAATAAAATTAAAATGAATTGACTATTAAGTTAACAAGGAACAATTCTATTTCAAAATACTCAAAAAACTAATTTTTATAAAAATAACTTCGTTTTTTAAAACATTTATACATCCTTTTAATTTTGATTATTTTTTAATACTTTTATGTTAAATTTTTGATGAAAACCATTTGATCCTTCGAACCGGAAATTTGTTCGTTTTTCCTAACAAATACATTTTTATTGCTTAAAGAGACTGTTGAGAGTACTGCTTTAAAAAAGTTACTTTAAAAAGTATTATCGAAACTCAAATAAAAATGTTTAGCCTCTGACCTTCATAGGTATTGTTTCCCAATTTTTTTAAAGTTATATTGCGAATAAATATTTGTTATGTTTGAACTATTATTTCATAAATATAATTTCTTCAAAAAATGTTCTCAGTCCACCAAAAATTCTCTCAGTCAAGTTCAAGAATATAATTTCTGATATAAGCATCCTATAATATGGTCAATACTTTCTTTTATCATAAATGTCTCTCATTAATTTTTCTATCGTTCAAAGCGTTAACTTTCCTCTTTATATTTTTAAATTCTCGAGTTTTCTACAGGGCCTGAAACCGAACCCGAACCCAATCGGATTCAGGTTCGCTGTTTATACAAACTTTGAATTATAATAAAATATTATTGCTGTTCATGGCGTGAGAAATGTTTGATAGAAAAATCATAAAAAAACATTACATTTCTTGCATTCCAAAAAAATTTAAAAAAACAAGTAAGAAAACCATAGTCGGTCTAGACCGACTATACGATACCCTATACCATGGTTTAGAGACACTATCTCTTCGATCCAACTAATTCGATATAGAAAATAAGCATAAACCAAATTTGAGTGGCATTGTTATTAATTTTTTTTGGCTGCAGATATGAAAAAGTTCATATCGGATACTGCAGTGGGGAGCAGAGGTGAGTACATGTTTGTATTTCTTGCAATTCTAAGCGGATAAAAAAAGCAATAATAAAGAAATTTAAAATTTTTCTTGCAATTTAATTTATTATTCAATGGTCAACAAAACTGTATTAAAAACAAAATAAAAACACAACAAATTCATAGAAAAACTTATATAAAACCAAACTATGTCTCATGTACTCTATTTTGCACATTTCAATAAAAATTAAAATTTGTAAAATTTTAGTACTTGGTCCATAGGCCTCTATTACTTAAAATACTTTTTATGCGCCTTGGCATACTTTTCTACAAAGTTTTGAATAACTTGATCTGGAATATGCTATCACTCCAGCTCCACACGTCGCCACAGCTCGCATAAGTTGGGTGTGGCAGTTTGATATTGTCCCACCCGTCCTTTCACAATTGTGCATAAATTCTCAATTGAGGTCGGGACTTTGCGCTGGCCACTGCATTACCTGGAAATTTTGATCAGCCAACCATTCTTTAGGGACTTTGGAGGTGTGTTTTGGGTCCCCATTCTGTTGAAATACTACTTCTTCCTCAGGATATGCACTCATATCAATAAAATCGTGAAGATGGGTTTCCAAAATTTTCAAATAGCCTTCTTTTCGCATAATACGATCAATTTTTAGCGGTGGTCCAACATGCCGCCAAGTGAAACAACCCCATACCATAACATTGCCATGTTTTACTGTTGGTTTTACGTGGTGCCTTTGTATGGTCTCACCAGATCGGCACCAACAATACTGTTTACCGTCGGACTGAATTCGGTTGAATTTGGCTTCATCTGACAGTCATCAACGGTCCAATTTTTGTGTTCTCTGGCGAATTTTAAATGTGCCGCAACATTCTTCTTCGACAATTCAGGTTTAGGTTTGTTCACAGCGGAGATGTAGCCAATATTGTGTAGTGCTCTTCTTGCTGTCCATCGGCTTACATTTTTATTAATTGCTACAGAAGCTTCCTTTGGCGTCAAAGACTGGTCTGCTTCCATCATTCGCATCATTACTCGTGCGTCCCCATCCGATAATAGCTTTCGGCGTCCACTAAATTGTGCTCGTGGAGTAATATTTCGTCTTTTTAGGACTCTTATGACCACCGATTGGCTCACGTTAAGTTTTTTAGTGAGGAGCCCATTATTTGTCAAACTTAAAATACAATTTTCCACGGTTCCCAATAGCTTTCTCATAATTTAAAAAAAAAAAATTAATTTTTTTTATTTTTGAAAATCACACTTGGTCAGATACGCAGTTTATCAAAAACGATATTAAACTAAAGTTTTCATTATCAAAACAAAAATTTCAACAATAAAATCATAAACAAAATCCAAAGTAACGGTAAATTTGTAATTTTTCTAATAATGTAGTTGAGAACACGCGGGAGCCAAAATGAGTACATACGAGTTGTTTTCTTAATGTCTTTTTTCTCCCTTAATTTGTTGCTTTTTTATTTTCTTTTGAATATTTTTTTGTTAAGAAATAAAAATAAGTAATATGCAAAAAAAAATTAAATCCCTTTATTATTCCTTTTATTATCCACTTAGAAGTGCAAGAAATACAAACATGTACTCACCTCTGCTCCCCACTGTATATATATATGGGGACTAGGTCGGAAAATGGACCGATCCTGACCATACTTGGTAAAGTCACTTATATTTTGAAAAAGTATATGCAAACCAAATTTGAGAAAAATCTGTGCAATATTTTTTTTTTTATAGATTTAAGTGAAGATCGGGAAGCAGCTCTATATGGGGCCTATGACTAAGAACTGTTCTGTAGGGATTATTTTTGGACTACTGATTAATGAATATAATAAACACATAAAAACCCAATTTTTTTATTTATTTATTTATTTATTTATTTATTAGGTCAATGGAATAAATCCTTACAGACCTGTATAAATGATATAATTACATATGTACATATATTGAAACAATTAAATGATTTAAAAATAAAAACAAATAGTTAGGAATTTAAGAAAATAATGATATTATGCTTAATTACATCAGTGTTCAACGAAAAATCAATTAATTGATAAAGATTATTATAAACACAACAAATTCTTCTAAAAGGATCAGCTAGAGCATAGTTGGTATGAAAAGATTTAACAAAGAGTGGTTGGAATTGGCGTGATACTCGTTGAGGAACATTAAAAGTTATATTGTTGACAAGAAAGTCAGAACAGATTTCACCATTAATTAGGTTGATCATAAATGTTACTTTTAGCATAGTCCTACGGCTTTCCAAAGTAGGTAATTTTATTAATTTAAGTCGATCAACGTATGAAGGTAGATTAATTGCAGAATTCCAAGGTAAGCCACGTAAGCAAAAGAGTAGAAATTGTTTCTGTACAGACTCGATTCGTTGAATATGAATGTTATAGAAGGGATTCCATATTATTGACCCATATTCTAAAATAGGTCTTACAAGAGATGTAAAAAGTTGTTTGGTTATGTAAGAATCAATAAATTCTTTTGCCCATCTTTTAATAAAGGCGAGTGTACCTCTAGCTTTATTAACTGTCATGGTGACGTGAGATACAAAGTTTAATTTAGGATCAAGTAGAATCCCTAAATCCAGAAAAGTATCAACAAGTTCAAGCTGATATCCGCCCAAAAAGTAATTAGCAGGAAAAACATTATTTCTAGAAAAACGCATACATTTACATTTTTTCAAATTCAGTTCCATTAGGTTACGGTTACACCACGAAAAGAAATTGTTGAGATCTGATTGAAGATGAATATGATCATTATGTTGACAGTAACTTAAAAAAATTTTAACATCATCAGCGTACATTAAAACGTTACAAAAATTTATCACTTTTGGAAGATCATTGATGAAAAGGGAGAAAAGAATTGGTCCAAGATGGCTGCCTTGAGGAACACCAGAAGTCACAGTAATATCTTTAGATGACATATTATTATAAATTACACGTTGTGTTCTATCAGAAAGATATGATTTTATCCATTTAAGGCTTAATGGTGTTAAACCTAATAAATCCAATTTGATCAGTAGAAGGTTATGGTTTACTTTATCGAAAGCCTTACTAAAATCGGTGTATACTGCATCTGTTTGTTTTTTCTTGACAAAACCATCATTAATTATTGTCGTAAAATGAAGCACGTTTGTAACGGTAGAGCATCCTTTTCGAAATCCGTGTTGAAATGGTGACAAAATTGACGATGAGTGATAGCACAAAAAATCTGTAATAAATTTCTCGAAAAGCTTAGGGATTGCACTAAGTTTAGCAATACCACGGTAATTAGAAACATCCGATCTATTTCCAGATTTAAATAATGGAATGATGTAAGAAGTTCTCCAAAATTTTGGAAAATAACCGTTTTTTATTGACGCATTAAACAAGAGAGTCAGTGGTGTTGCCAAGGAAGTAGCACAATAATTGAGTATAGAACTAGGTACTCCATCAGGTCCATGAGTAAATGAAACTTTAAGTTTCTTCAGGCTATTAACAAGTTCTGCCTTATCGATTAGGGGAAAAAATATAGCTTGATTTGTGTTTATTGGATATGAATAGCTGTTGGAACAATATTGAGCAACAGAATATGTACTAGCAAAAAAGTCTGCAAACATGTTACTTATTATAGTATCATCACTAGATTCGATATCGTTAAATTTCATTACAGATGGATAACCAGTAGTTTTTCTTTTTGAATTAACAAAGTTGAAAAATGCTTTAGGATCACGATTGAAATCTTCCTTCATTTTGTTTAGATAGTTTTTGTATAAATAATTGTTAAGAATATTATATTCGGCACGATGAATGGAGTATTTTTCAAAAAATACAAGAGAACCAAAAATTTTATACTTTTTATAATACTTGTTCTTCAAATTTTTTAATCTTGATAGTTGTTTTGAGTTCCAAGGCGAGCCAGTTCGTTTGTAGACAGAACGCTTTGGGATGCATTCATCCATAAAAGAATGCATAGTTCTATAAAAGACCTCCACCATTAAATCAATAGAAGTATGGCACAACAAATCATTCCAGTTAGTGTTAGAAATTAGACCAATCAATTTGCTATAGTTAGTTTGTTTAAAACAAAAAACTTTATCTTTATTAATACGAATATTGGATCCACCAAAAGTAGGCAAAACACAGCTAATTTCAATAGTTGGATGAAAGCGATCTTCCGGCAAGGTGATAGGATCAGAGCGAGTTATTATACAATCTTCCGGATTATTTGTAAATACCAGATCTAGTGGTTTACCGTATTCATTAAATATGCCATTCATCTGGTAAAGACTAAGATCAACTATCTCATTCAATATTAAATCATCACAGTTATTAGATTTAATTGGAATAAAATCCGGAGCATCAGGCGAATTTTTCCATATTATAGATGGTAAATTAAAATCTCCAACAACAAAAATTAAATCCTCAGGTTTAGCACGTTGAGCAACTGATTTGATGGCCTGAACGTGTTCAAGGTATATTTCTTCGGGAGAATTAGGAGGTATATACGAACAGGTTATGAAAATGATTTTATAATTAAGCTTTATCATTACACTCACAAACTCAATATTTGGAGACGATTCAGATTGAAGAGATTCGGAAGCAAACAGGCATGATACAGCAATTAAAACACCACCACCATTACGATCGTTTCTGTTATATCTATATATTTGATAATTGTTACATAGTAACTCAGAATTAAAAACATTATCTTTCAGCCATGTCTCAGTAAAGATGATAACATGAAAATTAAAATCATAACTGTTAACTAGTAGATTAGACATTTTAGTATTTAAACCACGAACATTCTGATACATAATGATTAGTCGTTCAACGGGTAAAGAATCTAGTTTTTTGAATTAATGTTGAAATTCGTATTTTCATTTATTCGATGTCGGGGCGGAAGCTCAGCAATGTTGTTTCTCCGTGGATTTTCTTTAAATTCATATTCACGAACTAAAGTATTCACAGGTCAGAAACCAGGGTTAACGATTTGCTAATAAAGATCGAACGGAACGGTTATTTTAAAAGATGTAATCCTTCTTGGTACGGAATAGGAAAATTTATATATCATAACATCAGCTTTATAACTTAGTTTAGAGTTTATATAATAGTTAATGTCATCAGTGGAGGTATCCGAAGAAAGACGCGAAATAAAAATAGATTTTTTTGGCGGTATTACTTTTAGTTGTTTCGGTAACGCTTCTTCATTAGTTAAAGATGGTGGAATAGCAGTTGTAGGCGTCAAGGGCGTATTATTTAAAGATGGTAGCATTGCAGTTTTAGACGTCAAGGGAGCAGTATTTGTAAAAGATTGTATATTATCAGTAGTAAGTATCGATGATGCTTTATTAAAAGATGGTAGGACAGCATTTTGAGACATCAAAGGAGAAGTAATTGTCGTAAGCATATTTGCAGAGTTCAGAGTTGTATGGATTGAAGAAGCAGTAGTATCATCAGGGTTTTCTCTATTCGTGAATCTGGGTGACTTACGGCGATTTGGAGATGGTAATTTTGGTGATTTTACTGAGATCTATATGATAATTTGGATCTTATGGCAATTTATGTCGATTTCATAGGGGTCATTTGTATGGGGACTAGGTCTGAACATGGACCGAATTTCACCAATTTCAACAGCGTCCATCCTATGGCCGATAAAAGCTTATATATCAAATTTCATCAAAATATATTCATAATTGCGACCTGTAGTTTTAATTACAAGGTTTACATGAACACACAGACGGACATCGCTAAATCGACTCAGAAAGTGATTCTGAGTCGATCGATATAATAAGAGATCGGTCTAGGTCAAATATTTAACGTAGTTACAATCAGCAGTACAAAGTCATTATACCCAAACCACATAATGGTATAGGGTATAAAAACGAAATAACATAACGACTATATTTAGCAAACAAGTAACCAGCACACAAAATAGACTAAAATGGTAAATCCCTTTTTCGATTTAAGCTATGTATGTACAAACATTATATTTGTGTTAAAAAAATAAGTAGACAAACATTTTCATAAACCAATGCAAATAGAAGCGACGCAAACCGTGTATTAGTATATTTTAACTTTCTTGAGGTAAACGGGTTTTATTTGTTGTTAAAATAAACTCTTAAATTGTTTTTAACAAATTTTTTTAAACTTTTTGTTTTTTGTAATCATAGCTGTCTACGACATTTTCTAAAAATTTATTTGTTTATGATGCAGAAAAAGATGTATCTATATGCTTAGAATGCAAATATGAAATGAAAGGTAAACATACGGCAAATCTTGGGCGGAATATACAACGGAAGCATCTTGAACTTTACAAGAAAGCTCAAAATCATTCGTCAACATCTAAATTCGGTCAGATCACCAATAAAAGATCAAGAGCGTAGGAAAATACACTTGAACAGTATTTAAATGTTATCTACAATATTAATGGGATAGGCGATTCTTTGTGACCGATGTTTTGTTCTATCGTTTTATCCCGATTTTGATCAAACGTTTATTATTTGAAAGGTATTTTTTTTTAGCCGTTTTGCAGATTTACAGAATTTTACATTTTTTCCTTTATTTTGAGTAAATTGCATTTAAAGCTGTTACTAACACATACATAAAATTACACATATGCTATGTGTGTTTTATTAAATTTGTTAATGTGTTTGTTAATGAGTTTGTTATCTTGATTCATAAAAAGTTGGTTTGTGAATTGTCTAAGTTGAAAAAAAAACTTCCTAGAAATTCCACTCGAATTTGGAGCGCTGGAATCTGCTAGTCTAGATAAAAACGTGTAAAAAAAGTTTCATTAATTCATGCGTAATATTAGTAACCTTCCACAATCTTTAAAGATTCTGGTATGAAAGAAATAATCGATCCGATTATGAATGCACTAAAAATATGAGTTAATAGTCATAATATAAGTAATCTTGTTAACAACAAAACAACGGACATAAGAAACAAAATTAAATGTGAAATATCAACAAAAAAATATTTCAATTAAAATCGATTTTGCTTCTCGCCATGGTCAATTTATTGCTAACCGTGTCATACAATGATGTTGTAATTTCAGGCGACTTTAATTCAAACATCTTATTGGAATCAACTCTCTTAGAAAATATGTCATATCTTGTTCTTGAACCTACTCATTTCTCAACCAGCAACAATACTTTGTTGGACCTATTTTTTGTAAGCAATATTTCTAATGTGTTGCTTTATGACCAAATTTCAGCTTCACGTTTTTCCAAACATGATTTAATTTTTCTTGCCAACGATTATCATATCCATGGAGAAATAAATTGTTTGTACTCATACAGAGACTTTAAAATCTTAAATTATAATTTACGATATGAATACTTTATAGATATTAATTAGGAGAATCTTGATTATATGCCCTACGTAAATGATCAACTTTATTTTCTTGAAACTAATATAAGTTTATATGATGCTACAGTTACATTAGTAACCCGATCCAAAAAAAAATCAAAGAAAAGCCATGGTTTACATCTAATATAAATCAGTTAATTTCTCTCGGAGATGTATGTTATTCGAGGTTGAAGCGATTTAAAACTACTGTGCTCAAAAAAGATTACCATACTGCAAGGAAAAAAGTTAAAGACAGCAGCAGAAAAGCTAAATCGGTCTATTATTCAAAGCGTTTTGAGTCCGCTATGGACTCACGACAAACCTGGAAACACGTTCGTGATATTGGTATAGGGAAAGGCATTAAAAGCGTTGATAGCAAGCAGTATTGATGTCAATGAGCTAAACTCAGTCTTCAGTAATATACCAGCAGTACACAACAACAACTCCCCTCATTTTATAATATTAACAATGATAATGTTTCCATTAATTGTTTTGAATTTTCGTGTGTAACTCATGAAGATGTTTATCTTAGTATTTATTATTGGTGCTAAGTCTAATGCAATCGGATATGATAACATTCATCCAGTATTTTTGAGGATTTTGCTGCCCTTTCTCTTGCCTTATTTAACACATTTCTTTAACTCAATTATAACCACAAGCACTTTTCCTTACAAATGGAGACGTGCCAAAATAATTCCTGTTTCTAATTCTACTAACGAATACCGCCCCATAGCAATCCTTTGTTACATTTCAAAAGTACTCGAAAAGCTCCTTCACAAACAAATGACCAATTACATAAATGAGATTGGTTGTTTTCGATCTACTCATAGTTGTGTTACTGCTTTGACTGAAGTAACTGAAAACATAAGGCAGGAACTGGATGAGAATAAAGTTAATTTTGTGGTCCTACTTGACCATTCGACTACTTAATGTTATGTAATAAGCTGAAACATTTTTTAATTTCTCTTCTTCATCTGTAAATCCTACCTATCTGATCGTACCCAATAATCCGTTTAAGTGAAAAATAAAATTTCAACAACGTGCTTTGCTTTTTTCTCTCTATGCTAATGATCTGCCTTCACTACTTCTCCATTGCAAAATTCATAAATAAAATCTAAATATTTGATGATACGTAAACGGTCTAAATAACCACCCATGGTTCCTGATATTAGAATTAACGGTCATAAGAATCATATTGTTTGTTCTGCCAAAAATATAGGAATTATCTTTAATAGCTCTCTATCGTGGTCAAATCATATAAATAATGTAGTTGGGCAAACTTACGTTAAACTGACAATATTTCACACCTTTCAAAGTTGCATATTATTCGTTATGTTTTTGGTTTAAGAAGATATTCTCATATAAGTCTCTTCTCTATAAGACTATTTGGTGTGTCTTTTGATAATCTTTTAAAAATTAGAGTTCTAATTTTTATGCACAAAATTATTTACACAAAAATAGCCTAGCTATCTATTCGAAAAATTGCAATTTGCCAGATCTGTTAGAGGAAGAAAGATCATAACTCCTATTCTTAGGACACTTGCCTCAGAACAGCACGGAGTTCGTCTTTGGAATGCACTTCCACAAACGTATCAACTAACAAACAACGCAAGACTTTTTAAAAAACAAATTTTTGATTATTTTGCATAGTAAAATCTTTGAAATTTTTGTATTGTGTTATTTTTATTTTTGTTATTTTACTTTATAAATAATTAATAGTTATATATAATTAATTTCATTTGTATCAGCACATTGTACCCTTATAAATAATTAATAATTGTACTGTATTTATAAGAATAATTTTCTTGCTGTACAGGAAAACAGGAAAGCACAATATATAAATAAAAATAAAACTAAAAACTTTGGATATGCATGAGGCTCAAAATCGTCAGACAGGAGTCCACATAAAAAATCTTATCATTAGCTTTCTTGATTGTTACGACATCTAACTGCAGCAAGTACATCAGATAACGGAAAAAATATCAAAACTGCTGAATTATTAAAAGACGAGTATGGAAACTTTGACATTGAAAATGAATTTGATGCAGCTGAAGCAAATGTGCTTTCTAATATTGAACTGGTAGGAGCATTCACACATTCATCAATTGTGAACTCCAAATATTTCTTTTTTAACTAAGAAGCTAAGCTTTAAAACCGCCGTACTAGACTGTCAAACTAGATGTAATTCTAGTTATGACATAGTTCAACCTTTATTGTAATACAGAAGTTTTTGTTCGGAATTAATGGATGCTGAATTAACTATGAATGATAGTATTTGGAATATTGTAAAGAATTCGTAGAAGTTTTTGCACCTGTTAAAAAATCAAAGCTGAGGCTACTTGAATAACAGATGAAATTAGGCGATTTTTAAACAATCTGGCTTAGTTTTAAATTAAAGCTAACAAAAGATTACAAAACAAAAACATTTTAAAACGAATTATATTTAATTATTATAAAAAGAGAAAACTACTTTAGTAATAATCCCATATTTATTGCAGCAGTATTCTAGATTTAAGTTAAGTCTTTCCGGCGTGGTGGTATGAAAAGTATACCACTTATCTAGTTAAATTTCCTAAATTTTATGTTCAATGGCATATTCTAAATACCACTTTTAACAAGAAAAAAAATATACCAAGCGTTTGAAAGATATAGATATTGGTTTCTTTAAACTAAACTTGAGTGCCATCGGTCTAGTGTCGAAAGTGTTTTCCGTTATTTAGTAAATTTTTTAAAAACACTTGCGTTAGACTTCATACATCTATAATTTTTGATAAATAATATAGTGAAAAACTAAAAATAAATAAAAACGTTGAAGTAGGGAAGGCTTAAAGTAGATGGTATAGAAAAAATACCACTGCGCATTATATCCAAGGCTAAAAGCAATAAACTCAAGGGCAGTGATATTTCCTATATATTGGAAACTATCGAGGTTGAATCATCAAACGCTGTTTCAAATGTCGATGACGTTGAGGACCTTGATGATCGGAACCAAATCCAGAAACTTTTTGACCACATCATTGCAGTCGACAATGAAAATGAATACATTGATGAAGGTGAAAAGCCGGGATGTAGCGGAGTTTATAATTCGTATGAACAGTTTGATAGCGACGAAGATATTCTTATATCTAAATTAATCAACCTCGTGGTATTCAACAGAGACACGAATTGCATGTACTGGCAAGAAACAGGGACATACAGAAATTATTGAAAACATGGCATCCCATGACAATTTTTATATTTGTAATGAAATTATAACAAAAGAAATTAATTAATTAATTTTTCTCGTATATAAAGTACATGAAGTGCACCGGAAAGAGTTAATGCTAAGTCCTGAAGATGTTGAAAATGCTAAAAAAAATAACATATTTTAGAAACACCAAAAAAAATTTTAAAATTATATAAAATCTTCAGAGGAATAGACCCTAGAGAAGGACGAAAAAACAATATGTAAATAACACTTAAAGTGTGTGCAGATAAAACAACTTATGTCGACAAACGTCGTTTTCTTTGAAAAAGAAAACTACCAATGCAACCACCCATGAAGACATAAGTTGTTGTTGCTTGAAAAATGGATTTTTTGTTCGTCAACAAAAAGTTAACGGGACTTAGGATGAGAATATAACAACGTATCAAGAATAATAGTGACAAAAAATAACAGAAATAAACACACAAGTTTTTATAAGTGGTTATACACTGAAAAATAATACAAAATTATTTTGCATTTTTTTTATTTTTTTTTTATTATAACAACGTATGTCGCTGTGTGTCGTTTTCTGAGAAAATAATTTGTCAGCGATCAAACGTAGGTTGACATACGTCGATAGTGCTGCAAATTAAATTAATAAACATTTAAGTTACGTTATTTAAAGAAAAAGAAATGGTCAATATTTTTTTAAAAAAATTTTAACACATGTAAAGAGCGTTAAAAATTAATATATTTGGCATCGTTAATATCTTCTTCACAAGAAAATGAAGATATGTTCGAACAAGTTCTAAAAAAGAAGGAATGATTGTCTAGATAAAATTTTTCAATTGTATGTCACAGCTTCGATTGATAACTTTGATAAAAATTAAATTGAATTATATGAAAATTATCCAAGACTGGAAAAAACATTTACTATTTTGGGGGTGACGTAAAAAAGAAACGCCATTATTGGGTTTAGATTATATTCGCATTACGTGCTACGCAAGTAAGCGTAGAGAGGAATTTTTCAGCCTATAAATTCACTTCTTCGCCACAAGGAACAAATTTCTAAGAAGAAGATTTGAAATACATATCTATAATATTAATAGGCTAGGCGATTTTTTGTTACCGATGTAAGTTTCACAGTTTTACCCCGATTTTGACAAAAAAGTTATCATTTGAAATGTATTTCTTTTTAGCTGTTACCCAGATTTACAGATTTTCATCAGCTGGAATATTTTTTTGGAGTTATGATCGTTTAAATTTGCTACTAACACATACATAAAATTATACAACGCTATGTGTGTGTTTATTAAATTTGTTAATGTGTTTGTGTTAATGTGTTGAGTTTGCTTGTTTTCATTTAAAATGAGTTGAATTGTGAAGCATACCTTAAGGGTCTTTATTAAATGAAAAAATAAAATTTCCTAGAATTTGCACTCGAGTTTCGAGTGCTGGAATCTGCTAGTATACAGTAATGAAACTTTTGTTTCGGAATTTAGGGAGCCGCAATATGAAAAAGTTTGAGAAGCACTGCTCTATGCGATTCAAGTCTGGAGATTGAACTTGAATCCCAATAGCAGACAAGCAATCTTTGACCAACTTTGACGTGTATTTAGGGTCATTATCATACTGAAACACCCATCGAAGTGGCATTTCCCATTCAGCATATTGAAGCATATTGGCTAAAATCTCCCTATAAACAAACCGATCTATTTTTGTTTGTATTTCAACAAAAGGGCCAACTCCAATCACTGAAATGCAGGTCCATATCATTACATTTCCGCCGCCATGCTTTATTGTTCCTTTACAATAACGCGGATGTAATCGTTTTCCTTTCGGTCTTCGAACGTGGCATACTCCATCTGAATTTAACAGGTTAAATTTGGACTCGTCGCTGAATAAAACTGTTTTCCATTTCCCCACAGTCCAATTAGCGTAAGTTGTTGCAAAATCCAACATAAAATTTCATAAAACTAATAACAACTAACGAATAAGTTGCAAAATCATTTATGCAAATTCTTTTTTAAATGTTTCCTTGTCAGAATAGGTTTCTTAGATGGCATAAAGCTTCTAAAACTATTTTCCAATGATCACTTTCTCACAGTGCTTGAACTAACTAATATTGATATTAAGCTCAATGACAACATCTTAGGAAGAAATGAATGGTTTTTTTCTTAATTAATCGGATAATTTTCCTATCTTCTCGATGTGAAGTTTTTCGAGGATGCCCTCCGGTATTGGCTTCCTCTACTGTTCCAGTAGCTTTATACTTTTTAATAAGTTGCGAAACTATTGATTTATTAATGCTTAAATTGTTAGCTATAGAAAATAGGATTGGGCCTTATAAAAAAGTTCAATAATTTTGAGCTTAATATCGGTTCCGTAACGTGTACGCGTCAAAGCTATATTTCTAAATAATTATTACTAAATGTACAGAAAGAAACAAAATTTCAATTTTCTTTGTCAAACTAAACGGGACTTAAATATCTGTTTCAAAATTGTTGTTTAATTGTTGGAAAAAATACAACAATAAAGTAGTTACCTAAGTTTCGGGCAATAATATATGTTAATTTTGTTTTTGTTTTTTTTTTCTTCCAAGGAAATGCAATTATATTTTTGTCGTATTTATTAGAATGTACGTAGATAATTAATAAAAATTAAAAGTTTTATTTTGTATAAATTAATTTAAAAAGAAAGTGTAAGACTTTGACTTAGGTTTCGAACAGTACTGTATATTAATTATAAAATTATATGAATATTTCTTTAAAAATAATAAATTTCCTACTAATAAAACATTTGTATTTTTTTTTTAAATCTTGAAGCCGAACCCAAACCTGAACCGATTTTTTTAGGTTTTAGTCCCTGGTTTTCTAACTTTAATCCCAGTTAGGGTTAGTATTGCGTTAAAATATGGTCCTTCGAATCGTATGTTTGCCGTAAAAGTGAAAATGGAAATTTTATTGAAAATTTAATATGACAAAATAGTGAGAATTATATTTTATGCTCCGTTTTTAATTAAAATTTTTTGAATTTTTGTTGCGGCACCTACTATATTTTAAATTATATTACATTTGAAAAATTATTTTTTTTATTATTGATATAAGCATCCGAAAATAAGGACCATTTGAAAAATTTTTATTTTTTTTTTATTGATATAAGCATTCGAAAATAAGGGCAATGATCTATTTTTTTATTTTAAACATTTCTCTTCTTATCTTTACTCCCGTTCTTATCGCTAATTTCGTATTTTTCTTAATTAATGGTCTTCCGCACCGGATCTTTATTCATTTTGAATTTTTCTGAACACGGGTTTATTATAGTGTCAAATTTCAAACCTTTGAATCGAAGTTTTGCCGTAGAAGTGAATAATGAAGTGTTATTGAATTATATTTGGATTCCAAAAATGAAGTTTCGAACTTCTTTTCGATAGTAAAGACCTACATTTGGTTACGATACCCTTTAGAATATAGATAGAATGTTAAAAAGAAAACGAAAGTATATAATAGAAGATAGTCCGCTATGTTCGCCAGATCTCCTTATGAAGTCCGCAAGATTGCCCAATGAAACATCTACTATGCAACCCCGATTATTAAAGAATCTTTGCGCAAGTTATCTAAGGTATCGTTCCTTCAGTCCTGATTGAACACATAGTAGATGTTTGCTTAACTGCTCTACGTCCATCCAATTTCACAATACAATCACAAAAACAGCTTAAGAGAAAATCGGTGTGTGGTATATGTAAGTGTATTGGTGTATTTAGTGAGCAGAACCGCCGAGTTCGCTGTCTGTTTAGCAAAATCACAAATCTTTTTCGTTAATTTTAAATATTCAATTGTACTATATATACTACGAAAACTTTGAAGAAGTCAAAAATAAACTTAGGTGTTTTTTTAATTACTACACCTTTTCCAATTGTATTTCAGAAAACATCAATTTAATTTCACAAAGTATCAATTTCAGAAAACATTAATTGATTTTCAGAAAATATCAATTGTATTTCAGAAAACATCAATTGACTTTCAGAAATTATCAATTGAATTTCAGAAAACATCAATTGATTTTCAGTAATAATCAATTGTATTTCAGAAAGCATCAATTGGTTTTCAGAAAATATCAATTGAGTTTCAGAAATAAACAAATGTATTTCCGAAAATATCAAATGTCTTTCAGCAATTATCAAATGTATTTCCGAAATTATCAAATGTATTTCAGCAATTATCAAATGTATTTCGGAAAATATCAATCGTATTTCAGAAAACATCAAATGTATTTCAGAAATGATCAAATGTATTTCAGCAATTATCTTATGCATTTCAGAAAACATAAAATGTATTTCAGAAAACATAAAATGTATTTCTGAAATTATCAAATGTATTTCAGAAAATATCAAATGTATTTCAGAAATTATTAAATTTACTTCAGAAAATAAGAGTTGAATCTCAGAAAATATCATTTGAGTCTCAGAAAAATATAAAAACATATTTTTTAAAGTATTAGACTGGGTTTGTAATATCTCTTGAAAACTACATATCGTCATTTTTTTTATAGGAGAAACAGAAAACATCATAAAACAAAAACTACTTTAAACTTACGCCCGTATTCATAATTAAATTCTAGCAGTTAGCAAACTTTTTTTCATACAAATTTTGAAATTTTCGTATGAAAAAAAGTTAGCCAACTGCTAGAATTTGATTATGAATACGGGCGTTAATACCCAAATTTTAGAATCAAGCTGAAAAATAAAGATGACTTTTTTTATGAAAACAAATTTATGGTAAAATAGTAGTTTCTAAGTAAAAGGCCGTAACTACAATACAAAGTCAATTTTGAACTTTTTGTTAGTTACGAGTTTTTATCAAAATGATGACTTCAAATCGGTCAAAATTCTATCCTGGTGTTTATATTGTAAGTCCTCATCTACTTTCGATTAAAAGGCCGCCCTTGATAGTTTATTTTCCAGTGTATAACAAATAAATCCAAATATTGCTAAACATTTTCTGCGACTCCAAATCACTAATAGAAAAAATAATAACTTTTCGGTATTGTTGGGTAAACTACTGCTTAATTCTGAATTTCAATTATTTTGATAATTTCTGAAATACATTTGATGTTTTCTGAAATATATTTGATACTTTCTGAAATACAATTGGAAAAGATGTAGATATTTACACATCTCCCCTGGGATCGGACTCATATTGATTTTTTTTTTTAAATTTGATATAAAACAATTTTATATTTTTATTGAATTATATTCGGTTAACAGAAATTCAGCTTCAAGACCTTCATTCTTACCAACATGATCATCATTCGTTGTTTTTATTTGATATAAATATGAATCTCTAGGATAAATATTGCATCAAAATTTGGTCCTTCGAAAACGAACATTTGCCGTAAAATATGATTTTTATTGAATTATATTTGGATTTCAAAGATACAGCTTTGACTTCTTTTAAGTAATAACCCCTCCATTTCTATCAACATGTCAAAATTTGGTCCATAATATTTAAATTTTATTCAATTATATTTGGATTTAATCTCGAAACAAATATATGCCGCAAAAGTGATTACTCAAATTTTTTTTAATAACAAAAACCTAAATTCCTTCCAAGAGGATTTTCATATATTTTTTATATAAATATAAATAATAATTGCTTTAAAATTTGGTCCTTCAAATGGAAAATTAATTGAATTATATTCTGATATCAAAACTCAAGCTTTTACTTCGTTTATATAATATAGATAATCTTTCTTATAAACAGGATCAGCATTCATATATTATCTCTAGTAACCGTGGGTTTGGCATACAAATTTAATATTATTGAATTATATTCGGATTTAAAAAATCAAGCTTCGAACTTCTTTTAAATAATAAAGACTTACATTGCTTTTAAAAGGATCATCATTCGTTTCTTTATCTGATATGAACATGAATATCTAGAGGAATATTGTATTAAAATTTGGTCCTTCGAACTCAAAAACTAATTTTTTTCATTAATATTTGATTTACGGGGTTTATGAGCTTTCTTCTATGGACTGAAAAAAAAAATTGAACGTTACTTTTAAACCCCCTCTGCTTTGTTGCTATCACCAATTAATAATACAACAGTTATGACATATTTTGAATATATGTATTTATTTATATATTATTTACACATTCTTCAAGTATTAGTCAATTTTTTTAAGAACTCAATTAAATTTATATTAACTTACGCATACGACAAAACTTAATTTATAAAGAACAGCCATATAAATAAATTTACATGTTGCTTCAAGAGAAATTTAAGAGAATTGTTTTAAAAAGGCCATGTAATCATATGGGAGAATATGGTAAATGCTCTCTTTGACCATCTCAAATATTTTTTTCTCCTTACGATAAAACTCTTCCCAATTGTTATTTTTACTTTTTTCCATTATAATTTTTTTAAATTCTATGTGAATTTATTTCACAAAATTTTTATTTTTTAATTTTTTTTTTATTATATATTTTGTTTTTATTATCATCAGACGGGTTGGTAAAATGCTTAAAATTACAAAAATAAAATAAGCAAACGTTTGTAAAGTAAACAAAAAAATTCAACTAAAATAAGTAGACATTTTTAAGTCTATAAAAAATATTTGTAAAATTTTTTAAAAGAAAATTCTCTTGCTTTAAGTTTTTGATTTATCTTTTTAAATTGAAAAAAAGATCTGTTCATTTTCATCAAGGTTGAAAAAAAAAGAAATCATGAAAATCGACAATATTAAAATGATAACAAAGCCATTATAACAATTGTCACATTTATCGTTATTGCACGAAATCAGAAATAGTTGTGACCATTAAATAAACGTGCAAAAAATTCATGATCCTTCAAAATTATTTATTTTGTATGGAATTTGAATTTTTCTTTTTATATAACTGCGAACAGATTACTATATGCAATAAATTAATTTCAGTATCGTTTATTTAATAAGTTTTCTTTGCTCAAATATGTCTGGCTTTAGAGGATTTTTGATTTGTTTGCAATAAAAAAACTAGCAGATGTTGTTTTATTATCAATTTAAATCTTTATGCTAAATATCATTTACAAACTACAAACACATACGTAAATATTTTACTAAGATTTTTGTTAGAAAGCTTCAACGACTTTTTCTTTTAATCATGACCAGACATTAATTGCTTATTCACTTTTTTTTTTGGTTCTTACAAAATGACATTGAAAGTGTATTCCAAATATAATCAAAATTGTTAAACAAAAAAAAATTATGTATGTATGTCTGTATTATAAAAATAAAAACAAGTTAATTTAAATTGTTTTTGTGCTAAATAATTATTATTGTTAAAAGTATTTTTGTTTTATTAACTCAATGATTATTTAAATTAAATAAATTGAAATTTGTTTCTTTTGCTAAATTTAATGATAATGGTTGTTGGTTTCTTGTTCATTTTTTTAGTTGGTATAGCAAAAAACTATAGGGGTGTTCTTACGAAGATGTTTTTGTTTTTTGGGGGTTTTTTTTTTTTGTTAATAAGAAAGTAAATGTTAATGATTTACAAAATAGAATAGCTGCTTTTTACAAAGTATCTCATCTAAACCATAATTTTAAACGTAATGCATCAACACCGTTTAAGTAATAACGAAACAAACGTTTATCACGAACAAAGCCCAAATTTTCATATAAACGTAAAGCGGGCAAGTTGCTCATTTCGGTTTCCAAAACAACTTCATCGGCTCTATCAGCTAACATGGCCTAGAAAACCACATAAGTAATAACGTTATTTAAAAATGTTATTAAATTTATATTAAGTTTACCTCAATGGCTTTTTGCACTAACGCTGTGCCAATTTTTAATTTCCTATATTCTTTGCGTACGGCCAACATGGCTATATAACCACGCCTCACATTAATGTGCATGTCCAGCTTGCACACAATCGCACCGACATATTCATTGCCATGGGCAGCTAAGAAACATAATTTCGGCCAATTGTATATGAAATAACGATACGTATAAATCGAGTAAGGCTCGGATAATTCAGCTTGTATTAAACGCATTATGTCCTAAACGCAAAAAATTTAGAAAGGAAACTTAAAATTTTTTTTCGTAAACTTACATGCATTTGTAATTCAGACTCATATTGTTTATACTCAATACGAACATTAGATAAATCCAATTCTTCGGTAGGATTTTCGTTTGACTCTGTTAGCGATTTTATTTCCTCTTTATCGTTTCTTGCGGCACAAATCTCTTTAGCAGGTGTAGAAGGGGCTTCAATCATGGCAGTGCTATCTTTTGTTTCTTCTGGAAAAGCTAATGATTCTAAGGGCCTTTCCTTCTCCGCTTTATCATTAACTTTGTTTAAATGGTCAATACCATTTTCACATGGTGGCGGCTTATGACTGTTAGACGCAGACGTTGTGACCAATTGCGTTGTTGTGTCAGGGCAGTGACCATTTTCTAGTTTTATTGAAGTATCCTCTAAAGAATTTTGATTTTTTTTATTGTTAGGTTTTCTTTTAGACTTTTTATTTGACTTGGCCTGGTTAACAGGAGATACATCTCCATTGGTGGCTGATGTCTCTTCTACATCACTATGGTGGTGGCCATTTAACGCTGGCTGTTTTTGATTATCTTTTGTTAATTTAGTGGGAGGGCAGGCTTGAGTTTTTAACTGATTTGTCATAAGGCCATTGACCTTGTTTTTGGTGGTACTGCTGCTAGTAGGATTGTCTATATGCAGCTGTTGCTTCAATTTATATGCCAGGCCATTTTCCACAACCAACTCCTCTGTTTGTTGTTCATCAAAGGTTCTTGTCACTTTGTTTGACTCATTTTTGGAGTTTTTCTTTTTATTTTTAGATTTTTTCTTCGATTGTTGTTGGTTTTGCTGCTGCTGTTGTAGTTGCTTCGTTTGGCTCCCCAAAGAGCCCTTCATTTGTTCCATTGCACTTGTTTAAATAATATGAAATTTATATTTATATAAATTACAAATTTATAATTTATTGTTTGCTGATATTCTTAAAATAAAACAAATATTTTATTTTTTCTACCTTCCTCCTCTTTTCTCTTCTTCACAATAAGGAAAAAAGAAATTGACAGACGTCGAAATTTATAAGCAATTTTTATTCCAAGTCTTTTTTTTTGGAAGGTTGTTTCTTTCGTAAAAACTTAACTTGTAAAATATCACATGGTTTTTAATGACACAGTAACATTTTATAATTTTTTTTTATAACAATATACAATTCTTGCTAAATTTTTCATGTGTGTGAAGATATCCCAAGATTTTTATCCAAAGACTTTTATTTTTTTTACAAGTGGAATTTAAGTGGAACGAAAGCAAAAACTGACATTAAAGCTAAAAAAGGAGTTGCCACGTATTTCAACATTTTGATATAGTAAATAATATTACATACATATTTAATTTAAGTAGTACAAATCAATAAGTACAAATCAAATATCTCAGCTCCTCCGATGATTTCGAAATTGTGTCGTATACCGATCGATTCCACTCGATCTCCAAAAATGTTGATATATGCCTCATATTGGGGAATTGCCTAGCCCTACAGTCACCGAATGATTTCTACAAAAAAAAAAAAAATAATCGCAAAATTTAAAATTATTTTTTGAAATTCCTGAGATGATTTCGAATATCTGACATATATCAATCGGCTCTACTCGGCCTCCAGAAAATTTTGATATACGCCTCATATTGAGGAATTGCCCAGATACCCTACAATCAGCGAATGATTTTTATCAACAAAAAAAAAAAAAATCGCAAAATTAAATTTTTTCTTCAAAATTCCTGAGATGATTTCGAATATCTGACATATACCAATCAATTCTACTCGGTCTCCAGAAAATTTTGATATATGCCTCATGTTGGGGAATTGCCTAGATACCCTACAATCAGCGAATGATTTCTATCCAAAAAAAAATAAATATAAATATAAAATAAAAATTGGCCTTCTAACTCGAAACGAGCTTTGATTCGAATTACAACCCTGACGATAGTGCTGCGAAACTGAATTAAAAATAAAACTAATATATCTTAACGTTGACCAACACTGGCTTCAGACAGTATGTCGCTACTGTGAATAGTTATTGATGAAACTATAGTGACAGTGCAGCAGAGATGCCAGTTCTAGAGATTTTTCCCTTTTTGTAGGGATTTTTTCAAAAATTTGGTATGAATTGTAGGGATTTTTTGCAGATTTTTTTTAATAACTTAAAACAATAAATTTTTTTCAAATTTAAGCTTTAAAATTAAGGATGACTAAAAACTTTCGCAATCAGTTCTTCTATAATATCACATGAACTTTCCATTTTTATAGTAAATTATTTTGTAGTGTCGTTATATATTATTATATTATATTAATTTTTTTAATTTACAAACAATTGCTGAGAGATCTTTGTCATCATGAACATTCAAACTACATATTTTGGCAACGCTGCAACGCTTTGCTAACCGCTTCAACGCTGATTGCCGTGACACGTAGATTTAAGGCCTAGTTACCTTAACCAAACGTTTCAGCTGTTTTTTCTGTTACATGAAAAGCATTTAGAGCAGTTACCGAACTCAACTGTCACGTAACCGGAACGTCCCAATCTGTTGAAAATAGATTTTTGCTACGTTGGTACGTGACATTTGTGAACAGCTGATAAAGTTTGGTTAATTTTACACAGCAACATGTTGGTTCGTTTTTATACCCTATACCACTATGTGGTTTGGGTATAATGACTTTGTGCTGCTGTTTGTAACAACCAAAAATATTTGACCTAGACCCATCTTTAATTATACCGATCGAATCAGAATCACTTTCTGAGTTGATTTAACAATGTCCGTCCGTCCGTCCGTCCGTCCGTCTGTGTGTCCATGTAAAGCTTGTAATCAAACTGCAAATATGAATATATTTTGATGAAATTTGGTATATAAGCTTTTATCGGCCATGGGATGAACGCTATTGAAATTGGTGAGAATCGGTCTATGTTCAGACCTAGCCCCCATACAAATTACCCATACGAAATCGACATAAATTGCCATAAGATCCAAATTGTCATATAGATCTTACTCAAATTGGGTTTGTATGCGTTCATTACATCCACTAATGAGTAGTCCAAAAATGATCCCTTTGACCCCATGTGGAGCTGCTTCCCGATCTTCACTTAAATCTATTAAAAAACAAAAATATTGCACTGATTCTTCTCAACTTTTGTTTCTACATATTTTTGCAAAATACAAGAGACTTTACCAAACATGATCAGGATCGGTCCATTTTTGGACCTAGTCCCTTTATAGATATAGCATCCGATATGAACTTTTTCATATCTGCAGCCAAAAAAATTAATAAAAATCCCACTCAAATTTGGTTTTTGCTTATTTTCAATGTCCAGTTAGTTGGGCCTAAGAGATAGGGTTTCTAAACGCATGGTATAGGGTATCGTATAGTCGGTCTAGACCGACTATAATTTTCTTACTTGTTTTACGTTCTATAATTGCACCAAATGTCAAGGTTACATTTACGGTACAGACACATTTTAACAACGTGTGGCTGACTAGGCCTTTAATGTTTTCAGGCTGAAAACAAAGGTTCGGATCCATTCTGGCGCAGAAGCTGTTATTTGCTGTTTAGTAAATACAGGAGTTTCTAGCTTCGAGCTTTGCTGCGAGCATGTTATGCTGAGTACACACGATGGAACATTAATTGAAACATGCTGATGTTTCTGTTAATGTTCCGGAGCAAAAAAAATAAAAGAGAGACGAAAATGACGAAAATTTAACATAATGAGAGTTTTATATATAATAATGAGTAGTGATAATGAAAATATGAGGAATTTTATAAATTAATATTAAAATTTATAAACTAATATATTTTATAAATTTTTAAAAACTTTATAGTTGAATATAAAATTTGTTTTCTGCCGCGTATATTTGTTTAGTAATAGTATATTCAATAAACACACAGAACTGATGTTTCGTTTTTGGTTCCATCGTCTCTATTAAAAATGGAAACATGTTTTTTTGCATGTTTCTCTTAAGGTGCTATTACACGAAGTGTTTTTTACATATGTACTGTCACTTTTTTTTATCCATATGAAATTCCTCATGTCTGTCAAAATTGTCTTTTACATACGATTCATAATTTTTGCTATCACACGTTCGTATGTATTTCCGTATGACATAACCTCTAAATGTAAACAACAGCTGATTTAATTTGTGAATTTACAAAAATTTGTTGTTAAAAAAATGTTATATATTGTTTATTGTTAATTAATACCAAACAATTTATTTTTTTTTAATATTAATCTTTAAAATTTACTCTGTTTTTCTTTCGCCACAAGCAGTGTTGTATTTTTATTTGTTTGTCATGCACAAATAGAACCTGTTCTAATTTAAAAATGTACCTCTGACTTTCCTCATGTATTGTACATAAACAATGTTTCATATGAATCACACGATGTGTACAACTTTTGTTGTGGGAAAATTTGACAGTACATATGTAAAAAACACATCATGTAATAGCACCTTTAATGTTCCATCGTGTGTACGCAGCATTACATTAAAATTATTAAAGAGTAAAGGCCTAGTTAGCCTCACTTAACCGTAACCAAACGTGTCAGCTGTTTTTTCTGTTACATGAAATTCATTTAGAGCAGTTACCGAACCCAACTTTCACGTAACTGGAACGTCCCAATCTGTTGAAAATAGATTTTTGCTACGTTTGTACGTGGCATTTGTAAACAGCTGATAACGTTTGATTAATTTTACACAGCAGCATGCTGGTACTTTTTACGTTCTACAATTGCACTAAATGGTTTTTACAAAAGAGAAGTGAAAAATTGCATGAACAATTCTATAAACCGTGACATCTAGTATAGGGGTTTAAGTCTGGAATTATGCCGTTTGTTTAAAGATGACATTTTTTCCCCTCCTTAAAGAGCTGTACGCAGCTTGTTAAGGAATCTTAACAGAAAATTTTCATATATTTCTTAAAGAAAAAAAATTACAAACGTACCTTTCAGTGCAACGCTAGAAATCAGCTGTTTTCTGTCAATTATTAAGAAATCAAATCAAAAGAAAACAAATCAATTCTTCGGTTCTGCTTTATTTGGCCTGCTAAACGCTTTTTAAGCTCAGTATCAAAATTACCCATCGACTTCTTGTTTTTTTGCCGAATTTTGTTCGTTTTTTTCCATGTTTGCAACTGAAAAATAACTTTTATTTTTTTTAGCATATTATATTTTGTTTATGCTTACGTCTTCTGTCAAAATTCCTTTCAGAAAGAACGAAAAATTTGATATTCCTGCTCAAAGCCTGGGTTGCCTAACTTAATTTACGTCAAAAAAAGTAGTAAAAACAATACTACTTTTTTAAAAAGAAAAGAAATTTTTTGACAGAAAAATTCCTTAAGCATTTCTGAAGCGTTTTTTTATAAGAAGTTTTTGATTCCTTAGCAAGCTGCGTACAGGCCTTAAGAACGAAAATGCTACTAAAGAATATTTTCCGATAACATGTCAAAAAATTGGAACACTGTTGCAGTTTCATAGTGGTGTTATAAATGATTTTACGTACGAACTTCAAAAGAGCACCCGGCCCGGGGTTGGACATTATGAAATATTTCATGAAATTTTCCAATTCTCTTTCATAATTGGTAAGTAAAATTTTTAAAATTTACATTTTGTTGACATTTTATCGGAAAATTTTCTATACGAAAATTTACGAGACAAATATATATTTTAAAATGAGTGTAAAGAGAAATTCCCAAAAAAATTTGAACTTTTCTTTCTATGCGCGCAGAGTTGTCACCCTACTACAAATGTAGCAGATCTGCTACATTTTTTAGTATTCAAATTTCATGTACGAACTTTTCAGTTCTACTACATTTTAAAAATGTTGCTTATTGGGTTTTTCTATCCATTCCATACATTCATTGTTTCTTGTATTTTTTTTGTGTCAAATTTAAATGCAATCTAATTTTCTAACTGAAGTATTGTGTAAAATTCTAGTAAATATTTTTATAATTGATTTAATTACTGTTTTATAATAAAATATTAATTATAAATGCGATAATGAAAAGGTTTTTTCAACCAATAGAAAAAACACGGTATATTAAGTATAAAATTTTTTCTGTTAAAGGTTATGTTCATATTTTATTTTGAATGCTGTGTTGTTTGATTGAATTTAAGGAATACGGATACGAATTCGGGGCCATCAACATCCTCTGCAGCCGTTACATCAACCGATTCACAAATTTATCCAGATGAATGTTCAACTAATTCCACCGTCGATCCGTCAAAAAAGAAAAAATATTGTCAACAATTCAAAAATGAGTGCAAATTAAATATCCTTGGTTAACAAACTTAAATGGCGATTCATATTGTAAGTTATGTAATAAAACTATGGTTAACAACATAGCGCATATCGCCAGGCATTGAAACTTTTCTAAGTTACATCAAGAAAAAGTAAAGCTTTCAAATGAAGTTCAAAAAATTGATGAATCATTTATGAACCAAGCCGTATTAAAAAAAATCAAGCAGAAATGATGACTGTGTTGTATGTTATACAGCATGAATTACCATTCTCTATAATGGATTCATTGCCAAAACTAATACAAAAAATATCACCAGTTTCGTACCGGCACAACAAATAAAATGCTGCCGTACCAAGGCGACAGCTTACATAAAGACGATAATTGGGCCATTTGCTGCCGAAAAGATATCCAATATCTTACGGAATCGATATTTTTCAATATTAGTCGATGAAACAACCGATTTAACTACCAAAAAACAGTTAGTTGTAATAGTGCGTTATTTCGATGAACATTCTAGTAAAGTTGTTGATAAATTTTTTGGTATGTTACTCTTGGATAGTTCCACAGCTGCAGAAATTGTCGAAGCCATAAAAAAACATTTCACTAGCTACAATATTAGCTTTAAAAATTTGATTGGACTTTCACTGACAATGCATCGGTTATGGCAGGAAACATAAATGGTGTTAAAGATAAGCTGTACTTGCCATTCTTTGGCATTGTGTATCAACAGTGCTTTACAATTTTTACCAGAATCAATTGAAAAGAATATAAAGCATATATATAACCACTTTTGTCACAGCCCAAAACGAATACAGGATTTTTCAAATTTTCAAAATGATTTTTAATATACAAAATCATAAAATATTAAAAATTTGTAAAATACGGTGGTTATGCCTTGAAGCAGTTGTAACGAGAATATTGGAACAATGGGAAGCTTTAAAGCACTATTTTATCCTTTATTGTTTTGAAATTAAGGATAAAGAAAAGGATGTAAATGTAAATGATATTTCCGATTTTTTAAATAATAAGGCAGTGAAATTATACTTACTTTTTTTTATCGCATATTTTAAAAATCGTAAACCACCTTAATAAAACCTTTCAATCTGAAAATTCAGAAATTCATAATTTAAGTTCCTTTATTAAAACCGTTTATAAAGAAATTTTGAAAAATTTTATTATTTCAGATAAAATTAATATTGTAGTCGACATTAATGATAAAAATAGAGGAAACTTTTATTGAACAAGATAAATTCAAAATTGAAATCGTTAAAAAAACACAATATTATTTTACAGTGAATTATGCGTTCAAATAAACAAACGATTTCAACTTACTGATACCAAATTGGATATGCTTAGTTACTGCAATATTGAAAACATAGTGGACGGTAGTATGCCTTCAATTCGACCATTGGTTATGAATTTTGCTTTTCATAATGAAAATGTAAAAATTGAGGTTCTAAACAATCAATGGCGCGCTTTAATCGGATTTAAATAAATATTTTAAAAAATTGATTTTTCATCTAACGCAGTTCAAGATTGGGTAAAAATAAAAAATCTAAAAAAAAAAACAACTTATGAGATCACCTTTATGCTGAATTGGCAGATTACATCCTAGTTCTTCTTTCACTGCCACATAGTAGCGCTTCTGCAGAAAGGGCGTTTTCTTATTTAAATAGGATAAAAAAACAAAGAAACTAATCGACTCGAAAATAAAAGTATCCAAAATATTATGTTTTCGAGAACATTACTCAAAGAAATTTGTGAGACTGATATTCATGTTCCGAAAGAAAGTTTATCTAAATTTGCTTCAAAATACAAATTTAAACAAGGCAAATTTGAACCTATCTAATATTATAACCTTTCTTTTATTTTATTTTAATGAATTATTTATTTTATTTTATTTTTTTATATTTACATATATTTATTTCATTTTATTGAAATATTTGAATATTAGTGATACGAGTTGTAATGAATTTGGGATATTATAATAAAAAGTCGTTATTTTCAAATTTTGTGTATATTCGTTGACCTACTACTATTTTAAACGACAATGTAGTAATATGCTACAATTTTTAAAAAAATGTCCAATTTTTTAAAAAAAATGTAGCAGATTCGCTCCAAAGTTCATCCCAAAAGGTGGCAACACTGTATGTGCGTAACAAAATCAGGGTTGTTAAATAAAGTATTTCCACTATTGACGCAGCTTTTGCAATAAAGCGACAATAGTTTCACAAATATTTAATTTTTTTAACTTAGTTATTAGCTTTTTTTTATAAATAGTAATAGTGCGTAAAATTATCAACTATAGGTGGCTGTCAAAGCTTAAAGAAAGGAATTGATAAAAAGAAAGAAAAAACGATTATGTATAGTTTTGTTCAAAATTTAATTTAATTAAAGCTTATAAGTACAAATTAATGAGGGTTGTTAAGTATAGTATTTCCTCTATTGACGCGGCTTTTGGAATAAACCAACAATAGTTTCAGTAATATTTAACAGTTATTTTAACTAAATTATTAACTTCTCTTTCACAATGATTAGCAATGACAAATTTTTCCTATCAATACAAATACAACCCTGTAAACATATGTATATGTTTAGTAATAGGACGTAAAATTATCAACTATGGGTGGGTGTCTAAGCTTAAAGAAAGCAATTGATAAAAAGCAAGAAGAAACGGTTATAGGAAAAATTTCTTTTGTTCAAAATTTAATTTAATGAAACCTTATTATCAAATAAGTACCAATTAATGAGGCTGACATTGCAAAGACTGCAATTATAAAATTATAAACGCTGATGAGTTTTCGGCGGTAGTGACGCTTTTAACTGGACACTGCCTTATCATCAAATGATTTCTGTCTATAACAGCTGCATGCACGTGGTCAATGCCTGGAATTAGGCTTTGGACATACAATTCGTCGTACAATTGGTTGTGTGATAGGTTGATCGTTAGAATCAGATTTTACGATTCTATATACAACTCTTTTTAAAATAATTTCATTTTGCAAAGTTAAATCGACGAGTTTTAAACTCAGCTGTGCCGAATCTTTGATACCCTCCAGTTGCGCCGGTGGAAAATGAACCTGCATAGACGGAATTTGTAGTCAACAACTCTAACCACTTGCCTGTATACGAGTTGGCGAATGTGTTAACTACTCTACAGAAATGAGAACAATTTTTGTACCCTATACCACTATGTGGTCCGGGTATAATGATTTTGATAATGATTTGACCTTTTATTAAATCGATCGACTCAGAATCACTTTCTGAGTCGATTTAGAGTCCGTCCGTCCGTCTGTCTATGTCCATCTAAACCTTGTAATCAAACTACAGGTCGCAAATATGAATATATTTTGATGAACTTTGGTATTTGAGCTTCTATCGGCCATAGCATAAACGCTGTTCAAATTGGTGAAAATCGGTGCATGTTCAGACCTAATCCCCTTACAAATGACACCTATGAAATCGACTTAAATTGACATAAGGTCCAAATTATAATATAGATCTCGGCCAAATTGGGTTTGTGTGTGTTTATTACATCCATTAATCAGTAGTCAAAAAATAATACCTAAAGGACAATTCTTAATCACAGCCCCCTTATAAAGCTGGTTCCCGATCTTTACTTAAATCTATCAAAACAAAAATATTTCACAGATTTTTCTGAAATTTGGTTTTTATATATTTTGGAAAAAAATAAGTGTCCTTACCAAATGTGGTCAGGATCGATCCATTTTTCGACATAGTCCTCGTATAAATATAGCATCCGATATGAACTTTTCCATATCTGCAGCAAAAAAAAAAAAAAAAATTGTAACAATGCCAATCAAATTTGGTTTATGCTTATTTTCTATATCCAATTAGTTGGAGCTAAGAGATAGGGTCTTTAAACGCATAATATAATTTTCTTACTTATTCAAACATATATGTATATGTATACGTTTGCCTATAAACATATATAGCAAAATGATCTGCAACATGCCTGTTGTTTAAAAGTAAATGTTTCTAGATCTCAATAAACAACAAAATATACGCAAAAAGGCAATAAATGTTGCAGAAAATGTTTGACATATTTCTGATTTGCCAGATACTCTCATGTTTTTAAACTGAACATTTTGTAGTTTTAACGAAGTGTATATGGAATTGCGATTAATTATACTCGATATCGATATAAAAAAAATATTGTTTCCGCATATTATAACTTTTCATGCTATTTCAGATTAAAAAGGACAAAAAATATATTTCTTCAGACAACTTAGGTCAAGGGGTATACTTGAAAATAAAAATAGTCTTTCTTACAATTTCAACAGTATGTTAAATATTTTATTTTTTTTTTATTTTTATTAGCATTATATAATACAATAAATGCTAATATATAATAAAAAGATATAGAGTGCTAGCAACTAAGGCCTTCGACTCCGACGTTAAATTTTTTTCTATTTATGTACAGGGTGTATAATAAATATACTAGTATTTACAAATATACAATATAGAATTCTTTTAAATCATATTTAATAATTTACATTTTTTAATGAAATAATAAATGCTAGTGACGTTTACATGCGTTGGATTTATTAGCAATGAGCTTGGTAGGGTTTGTCCAAATGTAGCTATTCTTTATAGATTGTGGTGTATTGCAGCTGTTACAGTAGGGTGCTGATGGGTGATTTTAGTATGACCAAGCCTTAGTCTTGAGAAGACTAGCGATTCTTGTCGGGTGCAGGATGTTGGGTATGTAATTTTGATTTCCTTAATATTGATGGATCTATATCTATGATTATATTTTTCCCAGGTACTAGATTTTTCATCTTCAAGGTGATTTTCAATAATAAGTTTTAAATCTTTATTCTCCTGAGAGTGAAAAGTTAAAAGCGGAGCTCGTGAGGCAAAGCAGGCAGCTTTGTCTGCTTCTTCATTACCCTTAATGCCAACGTGGCCAGGAACCCACATAATCCGTAGTTTGTTGGGAAATTTTATCAAAAGATTTCGGATCTCTGCTACTGTACGTTCTATGTTTTTTGTATTGAGAATTGCTGATATAGTGGATTTGCTATCCGTGCATATGACGTAGCGGCCTTTTTGTTTTGATGAATATTCAGCTGCAAGTTTGATAGCCATGGCTTCTGCTGTAAAAATACTACAATGGTCCTCCAGGAGACCATTATAAATAACTGAAAGGTTATGATTGACTACTCCAAACGAAGTATATGTTAGTGCTTTTGAGCCATCTGTGAATATAAAATTCCAATTATTATATGTATTAGAATGGAGTATGGAGTTAAAAAGTTGTTGATATATTACATGATTGGTTGATTGTTTTTCGTGTTTTTGAAGATCAAGAATAAATGAGGACTCTTTTAAGAGCCACCAAGGTTCATATTTACCGTACATTAAAATTGGCTGTACAGTTGGTATTTATTCCCTAGCATATTCGACACACCTGTGGATGGGGGATTTCTTCTTATATATTCGTTTATATTTGATAGCATTTTTAACGTGTTTGAACAAGATGTGGTTGTTAGAGTTAAATAATTTGGGTATTATTTTTAAGTCGCTTGAGTAGATTCGTTCAAAAATAGATGGAAATCCTGCTTCTGTTAGCAAATTTTGTATATTTGTTGTTGGAAAAGCTCCAAGTGCATATCTGATCGCTGCGTGATAGGGGGAGTGTAACATATTTATATACTTTTTAGGGCAGTGGCCCTAAATTTGTATGCCGTAGTCAATTTTAGCGAGGATCAAAGCTTTAGTTGCATTGGGGAGAGTGTTGGTGTGTATAGCACTTCTCTTTGATGATAAAAATTTAATAATATTCAGGCGTATTGTTAGCTCTTTTCTGAGTTTAGAGCATTGTTCATGAAAGTTAAATTTATCGTCGAAAATAATACCTAAAATTTTTAATTTTGCTCAATATTAATGTTATTGTAGATTAGTGAAGGAGGGTTGCATAAATGTTTGTTGCAGATATGGAGTACTTTGCATTTGTTTAGTGAGAGAATAGCGCCGGATGTTATAGACCATTGTTTGATATCATCAAGGAGATTGGAGAATTCTGGTTGGACACTGGCGTTGTCGCTGTTCTTAGAAAAAAAGACGGCATCATCAGCATATAACGAGTGATCGATAATTTTGTATTGTAGCAATTTTACTAATCTCGTTGAAAGCAATTAGAAATAGCACTACGGAGAGCGGGGATCCTTGAGGAATTCCGTTATATAGAGGGAAGCTATCTGATAATGTAGAGTTTATACGTACTCTTATTTTACTATTTGTCAAGAATGCTTTTACAATATGAAATATTTTACTCCCTACTTTCCATTTTAAAAGTTCTTGTAATACGATATGTATTCCAATGCGATCAAAAGCTCTTTCGAAATCAGTGGATAAGATAGAGATGTGGTTTTTTTGTGACAGAGCTTGAGAAATAAAATGATTTATGTGAAGTAAGGAATCTAATGTGCATTGTTTTTTCTTGGAAGCTACTTGGTTGCTATTAATTATATTGTTTTTTGAAGCATACCACATTAGTCTTTCGGCAATAATTTTTTCAAATACTTTACCAATGCAAGGCAATAAAGATATTGGTCTATAGCTGCTAATAATTTCCACTGGTTTGTTCGGTTTTTGGACTGGTAAAACAATAGCGGTTCGCCAATTTTGAGGATAAATTCCAGATTGGAATAAATTATTATACAGATCTAGTATTCTATCTTTAAGGCAGGTTGGTAAATTTTTCAACATTGGATACGATATTCTATCATACCCAGGAGTTTTTCCCTTGGCATTATGTAATACTCTCTCAAATTCAATATGATTAATTTTACTATCCAATTGTTTGGCAGATTTAGTTAGACAGATGTTGATATATGAATGTTGAAGGATCTCTGACTTTTTTGCTATAAATGTGGAGTGAAATTGTTTATCGTGAGACAACTCTGACCAGTATTTGCTAAAGTTGTTAGATATATCGATGGAGGAAGTAAATAAATGTTGATCTAGTTTTATGAATCGAAATGAGTTGTGCTGTTTATTGCCTGCGAGCGTTTTTATGTCGTTCCAAATTTTCTTTGTATTTGATTTGGGGTTAATTGTTGAGCTGAATTTTTGAAAGGACTCTTTTTTGTATATTTTAACATATCGTTTAAAAATTGCATTTGCTCTTTTATATGACAGCAGATTAAAGTCTGTTCTAAAACGAAGATATATATGCCATTTATCCTGTTTCTCTTTTCTTAAATTTTTCAAGTGGAGATTCCACCACGGGACTTGTCGTTTTTGAAAAATGGGCGATGTTTGTGGGATAGATGAATTTGCTGCAAAACGTATGATTTTATGAATTTTTGCCGCTTCTGAGTTTAAATTTGTTGAGGTATTTGTAATTTCGTGTTGTAATTTACAGTGTTTTTTAAAATTGATCCAGTCTGCTTTTTCTATTTTAAACTTATTTATTGGTTTAAACTTCGAAGAATTTGAAACACAACCTAATTGTAGAAGGATTGGCAGGTGATCGCTGCCATATAATGAGTTCAAAGTTTTCCATAAGATATTCGGCGCCAGTTGAGAGCTGCAAAATGATAAATCTATATTTGTTAAGGTATTGTGTGTAGATAAGTGAGTGCTGGAGCCATCATTTAATATAATAAGGTTTTTACACAAGATTAAGTCTTCAATGATTTTTCCCCTTTCGTTAGTATTCTGTGAGCCCCATATTGTACTCCAGGCCTTAAAGTCACCTAGTAAGAGATAATTGTGTTTGGTAGATGTTGTTATATCTTTCAGGTCTTTTAATGTAAAACATTGTTTTGGTGGGATATACGAATTAATGATTGAAATTGATGGGTTTACATTTATTATCAACTCTAGTGAAGCGATTTTTGTGTTTCGAAAAACAATATTATGAGGAAGTTGTTTTTTGACCAGAAATCCAATTCCTTGTTTCGAAGAAGTTATGTTGGGCAAATTATAAAAATAGCCCTCGTATAATTTATGAGTGATTATATTAGATTTGTTCTGTGGTAAGTGAGTTTCTTGTATTGCTACAATGTCAGGGCTATTGTCGTTAATAAGAAGAGATAGATCGTTAAAATTGTTGTTGTAGCCATTCATATTCCATTGTATTATTTTGATCATATTTTTGTTGGAAAAGAGTTAATATAGGTGAGAGGTTTAGTAGTGTAATTGTTTTACTCTCCCTCGCTTGACTGGATTTCTTCGCAATACATTTCTTCTTTTTTTTTTTTAGTTGTACTTTATTTGAGTTGTTAGTTTTTACATTAAGTTGATATAAGAGCAAATTGCTATTGTTGTTATTGTTGTTTGTTAAGTTGGAATTTGAGTTTTGTGTATTGTGTGAAGATGTTTTAAGTTGATTTGTTGTATGTTCTGATGTTGATTTTTGTGTGTTTTTTTTATAATTACTGGGGGGAGATGGGAAAGATGTCGATGGAACAATATCATTCGTTTGAAAAATTTTGTTAGTATAAATTATGTTTTCGTTGTTTTGGCTGTTTTTTTTTGCTTTGTTTTCAGTATTAATTTGCTTATTGTTTTCAATAATTTCTTTTTTATTTTCTGAATTTATTTGCTTGTTAGCTGAGTTATTAGAATGAACAGTGGGTTTTTGTATGTCCTAGTTTCTGGCATGATTTGCAACGCATTGCGTTAGGAAAATATTCTCTGATGTTAACCGTAAACTTTAATTTTATCTGGTAAGTGAAATAAATCGAAAGTAAGCAGTATAACACCGGTTTTTATAGTTTTATTTTCGATAGTTTTTTAGAATTTGTGAATACTAACAACTCCTTGTTCCGACAGCTCTCTAACGATTTCTTCATCAGAGACGTTGTTAAGATATGGGGCATAGATTGTACCTTTCGTGTAGTTTAAATTTTGATATAACTTACATTTGATTGAGCATAGTCCAAATAACTCTTTCGACAGAAGGAATTTATCTGCAGTTTGTTTGTTATTGACCAATAAAAGAAGATTTCCATCTCGTAATTGGGAAATTGATGTGATATCTTTGCTGATCATAAGAATGGCTCTGTTCACTGCAAAACAGGAATAGCTGGATATGGGCTTATTTGGATCAGTAGTCTCCATTACAATGTATTTAGGGTTCGGTGGTTGGCATTTGGGTAGTTGTGGAAATGGCGTTGTATCTTTATATTTAGTTTTTTTACGTTTGGGACTAGTCAGATTTGCTAGTAAAGCAAATTGATTGTCCCCAAGGTGAGACGGCCCTGTGACCATGCTGTTGTTGTTAAGTACACACTATAACTTTTCACTTTATTAGAAGAGATGTAAAAATAAAAAAAATAAAGCACTTTTTGAGTTGTATAGCCTTTGAAAAAGAGAAGTAACGTAACTCGCGTACCAATTTGTTCGTCTGCTTACAACAAGTGTTAGTCGAAGACTGGTATGTTAAATAATTATAAAGTTTTGGTCATGATATAATTCCGCATACAATATCATCTCAATTTCTTATTTATTTAATTAATTTCTGTTAAAACTTATTCCTTATTCATTTATATATTATATGTACATATCAAATTGTCTCTTTTTTTATTTACATAATCCTATTTTGCACAGAAAACTTTTCCTGTAAAACCACTTTTATTTCATAATTAAATTGTAACTAAAATGTCTCTTTCTAGTTACTTTTAGTATAAACAATCTATTTAAAATCTGACATAATAACAGTGTATAATACAAGAAATCACAAATTAACATTAACTAGATTGTTAACTACATAAACAAAGTGCTGCTGAATAGCATCAAATATTGACCAACATCCAGGATGTGATAAATATATGTGTATATATAAAAAATAACAACTTCACAAAATTTGTTATACTAACCTAGTGACTCAACTAAAACTAACTATGAAAAAAAAACACAATTGTGTACATGAAATAAAAACAAAGAAATAACAAAAATAATACAAATAAGGTTGTAAAAAGTTACAATCACCATTTGTTTTAAGTAAAATCCAGTTTTGAAGTCCTAGTTTAAGTTATTTCATCTTTCTGATTTTTGTTTAGACAAAAAGTAGATTTAAACAACAAAATTAATCCCACAACAGAATTGTGTAAAAAAAATTTATCAGCAATAGTCCTGCTGTCATTATTATTTATTGTCATTTTTCGACTAAAGAAATCATTACAAAGAAAATGTGCTAGAATTTTTTTTTAACTGTACTGGATAAATATTACTTACAAATATTTTTGTTATATAAAAAAGTACTTATTCCTAAAAAGTACTTGTTTTTAAAAAAGTAATTTATCTTGAAGAAGTAGATTTTCTTAAAAAAAATAATTTAAAAAAAAGTACTTCTTCAAAAGTAGAAGAGATTAAAAAAAAAACTTTTTACCTTTTTGAAAAATTGCCTTTTTGGCTCATTTTATAAAAGTAACTTTTTTAAAGTACCTTTTCTTAAAAGTAAATTATTTTAAATAGGAGCTCTTCTAATTATATTTTTAAGAAAAGGTGTTCTTTTAAATGTACTTTTTCTTAAAATAATTTCTTTTCTTAAAAAAGTACCTCTTCGTAAATAAGAACCGTTTCTTAAAAAATATACATTTTCTTATAAAAATATCTTTTCTAAAAAGGCAAACTTTTATAAAATTTATAAAGTACCTTATTAAAAAGTAGTTATTTTCAAAAGTACGTTTTTTGAACATATCTTTTTTAAAAAATAAATTTTCTTAAAAAAGCACCATTTCTTAAAAAAGAACCCATTCTAAAAGTCCTTCCTTATAATCGAATCTTTTTTTTTATTACCTTTTCTTAACGAAGTAGCTTTTCTTGAAAATGTAATTTTTAAATAAAGTAGCTTTTCTTAAAAACCTACTTCTCTTAAAAAGTTCCTATTTTTCAAAAAACATTTTTCTTAAAGAGGTAGCTTTTCTTCAAACGGTACCTTGATGCATTGTGTGTTGCGTTTTTTCGCTTCGGAAAATAATTAATATAATGCGACAAACGACGGCGACGGCAATAATTGACTTTTTTTGTAGCATTTTTTATAAGTTTTTGATAGTAAATTAATGAATAATAATATAAATAATTAATATAACGCGACAAACGACGGTGACGGCAATAATTGACTTTTTTTTTTTTAGCATTTTTTATAGGTTTTTGATAGTAAATTAATGACACAATCGTATTTTTTAACTAACTCGATAAATTTTTCATGTGTATCCATTTTTTCCCTATTAAAAAAAAATTAATGCATATTTTCCTTCTTTTTTTTTCTTATTTTTGGGGAAATAAACAATCAAAATCATACGTTTTATTGTACACACGTTAAATTAATCTTTTTAAAAATGCTGATGAAAATGAAACAAAAATTAAATAATTGTTTTCAGCGCCGCACTCCATTTTTACCTTCAAAATCATTTTCAAAAACGCAACCCAGAAAAAACGCTGAGATTGGGTTAATACTCTTGCTTAAAATAAATCAGTCAATTACTTTTATTATTTCCGATAAAATATAAACGAATCCAAAGCATTTTTATTTATAAAAGTTTTTGGGATTAATGTCATAATCGTTTAAAATATATATATTCTAAGGGATAAATTTATTATAATTTCAAATCATTACAATAAAAACTATATTAATTTCTTTAGGTGGTTATTTTTATATAGAACTGATACGGTCCCTGTATTTATAAATAATTTTTATTAACGAAATCCACAAAATTTTAAAAATAATATAAAACAAAATTTTCTAGTTTAAATAATAAATTTATGTCCATTATTGATTACTTACACAATTAAAAAATTTAACTAAAAACTAATTTAAGTCAACAAAAAATAAAGTTTTACCAATTTACATTTCTCAAATTAAATTTAAAAATACTTGACAAATATTTACGTTATAATATATCTGTGGCCACAAGGAATAACAACTAAACTCTATTTTGAGAAGTTTTCAGCAGAGCATTTTTAAGTTTGAAATTGGTGCCTGAAATCAGGGAATTAAGATTAAGCTAATATTTGAAAGCTCGATGTTAGCAATTTTATTATATTTTAATTTGCAATTCAATTCATAATGAAAAAGCAGCTAATTTAAGAGAAATAAGCTAAACAAATTGTTAAGCTTCTTTTCCTTTTTCGTTTCTAAAAATTTCTAAGTCTTATCTCGACTTTAGCTGTTATACGAAACTTAATGAATTGACTTTAGCTATTATGCACTTTCATTTTGTTACTTTTGCTGAATAAAAAGTTATTAGTTTTTAGTTTTAATTTTTTTTATTTATAAGGATTATAAAATTGTTATATGTATATTTGTACTTCAGTTGCTGTGATTAGAATTAATTAAGGAACATAAAAATATACACACGTCAGACCCATATGTTTGTCATATTTAAATCAAAATATAAAAAAGAAATTCAGTTAATAAGATTAAAAATTAATGAAAGGTTTTAAAATATAAAATAATCTGTTATACAAATGACCACTTGCAAGATTATCTTAAAATAAAATTTATAATACGAAATGTTTATAAAAATGCAGAAATAGCTAAGCATTGACATCTTGCTCTTCATCTACCAAATCTGGATGAATATTATCAGGTTCATTTGAATTCTCATTAAGATTTCTATAAAAAGCGTGAAATTTTGGATCGATAAGACTTAGAATATCCAGAAGATCTTTTTTTTTTCATGTGATATAGCTTTTTTCATGTGATATATACTTATTGCTTTTAAATCACTATTGCTGATAGAATAAACTCCTCTTTTGCCTATTTTGAGTACTTTAAATGGCTCTTCGACATCTAAAGAGGTTTTATAAAAAATAGAAGAAATATCTTTCGTATAACGAAGCCATCGCACTTCGTTCCAAATGAATCTGTCTGGTTTGCAATTTCCTCCAGTTTTTCTGAATTTATTTTACTCGGTGGTGATGATTTCACACGAGAATTTTTTATTGACATGGTTGGACATGCAACTTTCTTGCGTATTACACTTTTCAGGAAACTTTCAGTGTCACCAAAGTACTGGGTAAAGTGTCTACGACATACTCTTATTGTTTTTCCGTCCACGCTTAAAGAATATTCTACACTGTTCTCCCGTTGCCTTTTTCTGGCAGTAGAGTTCAGTAAAGTATCACATTTCTTGCTATTAATATTCATTAATGATCCTATATAAAGAACTCGAAGATCATATGTGCCCAGATACCAATAGTGATTAAATAACATCTTGCAGGCCTCAAAATTAACCTTTGTTTGGCAATTGAATCGGCAAATATCAAAAGGCTTGCAAACTCTTTCTTTAATGACTTTTCCAGATAATGTTTTGTACGTCTGACCACTATTACGACATTTTTGGCGAATGATCTTCTTATTTTTACCTGATTCCGCTTGTAACTCATTTTCCATTCGTTGCCCCAGTAACCTCATTTCAAAGTCTGATTCAAACGCACTTCCTTCAGTGTCACTTGAAGAAAGCTGAAACTCTTTAACTACGGCGTTATCATTACTCGATGTACCACAATAGTCTGGATCTTTGACGGAGTCATCACAATTTTCAGATAATGATGAATCATTGTTAATTGACTCAAATATTTCAGTTATAAACAACTCTTCTTTGTTTCCAGAATTTGAACCTGCAAAAGATGCTTTCATAATTTGTTGCACATAGTTTCCATAGGAGAC
Organism: Cordilura impudica; assembly: GCA_963682025.1. Taxonomy (NCBI): domain Eukaryota; kingdom Metazoa; phylum Arthropoda; class Insecta; order Diptera; family Scathophagidae; genus Cordilura; species Cordilura impudica. The sequence continues at coordinate 186,787,202 of OY821520.1, read as the reverse complement.
AAGAAAGATGTTAATATATGAACTTATATAAAACTATACCTTTTAATATATTATTTAAGTCAAAATCAAATCCGTTGATTGAGGATTTGGTCTCATTTTGAACTACGGGTTCATAAAACGTCTGCAAAAAAAACACTGTTGTGGGATCAGGTTGATGTCTTAGAGAAATATTAGGCCATTGCTTCAAACTGAATTCCTTATTCCTCATGTCGTCTATAAAAAATTTAAAAATCTTTTTTGTTAAGATGGTCCAGACCCTACTCTACGTACCATACTTTAAAAAGTTAAACTTACTTTGAATATCTGTATCAATTTGATATTGCCTTTCAACATTTTGAATAAGAAAAGAATTACTCGAGGTTGTTTCCACTATAAAGTTTAAGTTTAAAAATTAATTTTAACGTTTCATCATAAGGAAATATATTATTTAAAACTTACCTTGAACGCTCGATGACACTTCTGAATTTTTTTTTACTGCTAACTCTAACATTTTTTTTTGCACGGTTAGACATCCTGATATCCTTTTCTGTATGAACTCTTACACTTAACAACCAAATTCGATTTAAGATTTTATTGAACTGCACACAAAATTTGGAAAATGAACTTAACTTTACTTTAGAAATGCTTCAACTGAAAACCTGTTACGGAAAAACGACTAAATTTAACTTAGCATGAAGGATTTTTCAATTCAAATTGTAAAAAATAACTTAAGTGGAGTTAGGCCTTGAACATATTATTCTTCACATTTGGAATAACGACCAAATTCGACTTTGTCTTTTACTGGAAACTCGAAAAAAACTCAATAATGACTAAACTCGAGTTTGGTTGTTATTCCTAATTTGAAGAATTATCAATTTAACATACGGAATAATGACTAAACTCGAGTTAAGCAGACATTTTACGTCTGAATACACGCACGGCACTGTTTGGAATAAAATCCTAATTCTAGTTAAAAAAATATTGAAGCAAATTGCAATAGGCTGTTATTCCAAAATCATACGAGCAAAATTTCGACTTTAGCTGTTTAGTTTTTTAGGTATAAAATACTAATTTTTTGAGCTACGATGATAAAATTTTGTGTGGTAGTGCATTTGAATACAGTGAATACAACAGTAGTAATAACTCTACTTTGTCCTAACTCGACTTTAGCTGTTATTCCTTGTGGCCACAGATATATGTTTGTGTTTAAGGCTTTGTATTGATATATATGGATGTTTTAGAAAAGTATTATTCCGTTGTCTTGAAAATAGTTTATATCTGATCTCTGCAGGACAAATAAGTACGAATATAAATTAAATGCAGTATGAATTATATTCCCATAAAATCTTCTTTAAAGTATTTCAAATCCTCTAAAAGTTGTGCAATATCAAATAAAAATAAATGTGATTCTTCTTAATGCTATGTTCAGACGGACAGCAGGATTCGAGGTTTGCTCTCTCATTCACGGTTCGCGCGCCAATCATGATTGAATCTACATGATTCGCCATACAAAATTTTGAGAGCGAACCAAATTGATTCATTTTGAATCTAGTTGCGAACCACGAAGAATTTACTGTCATCTCCAATTTTTATCAAAAATTATTGCTAGTTTATCTGAACTAGCGTCAAAAACATATAAACAAAGAAAGAACAAAAAATTAATGTGTGCAATCAAATAAATCGAAACATTTAACAAATAAAATGTATATATTTGCATACACATATATATTTAAATAAAAATGGAAAAAATGAAATAGTGAAACGTAAATCGTCTAAACACCAAAGTTCACAATCGTGATTCAGAGAACGAGTTAAGTGATTCATTTTGCCGTCTGAACATGCTATAAGTGCTCAAAAAATATCAGATACAGTTTTGAACGCCATCAAATTTCATTATATTTGCTTATGTTAAAAATTTCCATTTCTTTTTAATAAACGATAATAAACGATTATTATATTTATTTTTAACAAGTTCTAATGTACATATTATTTTTAAACAAGAACTAGTTAAAAAGGTTTTTTTTTACCCTATAACACTCTGTGCTCAGGGTATATTTAATTAGTTTGTGGTAATGCTCGTAACTAAGAAAAATACTTTTATTGTTCCGATCAAGTCAGAATCACTTTGTGAGTCTATTTTACGATGTCTCTCCGTTCGTTCGTTCTTAAAAATGTATTTCCATAATTTTTCAACGGTGCGATTAAAAAATCCATGTTTTCTCTGTGAATAGTATCAAAGATTTCGTATCTGTCCGTCCGTTCGTCTCTCTGAGTCCCATATAAACTTTTACGCAAACAAAAATTCCCAGCTGAAAATATATTTTAGTAAAATTTGGTATATGATTTCTTATTGGCCATAGAAATATTGCTGGAAATCGGAGTATGTTCGACTTAGCTCTCAAGTTATGAGATCGAATTAAAATATCAAAGATCTAGATTATTATATACATACATCCTAATTAAATTCGGTTAATGTGCGTCTTTTATATCAATTAATCATTATTCCAAAAATTATAAGCGCAAGATCCATACAAAGAAGCCTCCAGATATTTACTTAAATCTATCTTAAGATTTACTGAAATTTGGTTTTTATATGTTTTTGTAACAAATAAGTGACCTCTCTAAATAAGACCTAGGTCCTATATAATAAAAAAAACTATGTGAGTCCTATCACAGGGGAGATGTGTAAACATCTATTTACACATCAATTTAAATCAAACAGTAAGCGCCATCTATGTATAGCAAGCAACTGCTATGGTTGTTATACTTGATGGTTGCAGTTGTTTGCTGTACATTCATGGCGCTTTCTATTGGTTGTTGAATCAGCTAAATAAATTTAAAGCATAATCTTTGCACCAATACACTTACATATACATCACATCGATTTTCCCTTACGCTGTTTTTGTGATTGTATTGTGAAAAAATAGAATTTTACCCCCCCCCCTCCCACCGAGCGCATAGATGTTTACACATCAATAACATCCGATATTAAATTCAAAATATTTTCAAAAATATCTGACAACCTCACTCAAATTCGGTTTATGCTAATTTTTTATGTTCGTTAATGACCTCGCCAAGTACGGTTGAACCTAAACCCTTTTGCAAAACTCATGGCGTAGTGTATCATGCATTCGATTGATTATAATAGACAACCGTGTCTAATGTAGTGCATAACATTAAAATCACCGTAGGAGTTCCATTTAACTTTATGATATAAGATTATCAAAGTCCAGATGCGATCACCTTTTATCTATGTTTAAGTCGACAAACCAAAAGCGGATTAAGTTTATCTTTCGTTTACATGTGTTTTAAAATAACACCTAAAAAAAACTTTCTTTTTTTTTTTTGCAAAGTTTGACAAAACTTTTCATTGTTTGGTGATTTTGTTTATGGCCCCTTAATCTATTGATTTTTATAGATATATTGATCATTTTGCCAATTAATATTGACAGCTTTTCTAACTAACATGCATACTTAGCATATAAAAAATAACTCTTGATTTGTAAAGTTAGTTAAAAAAAATATCAAAAGTGACATATGTAAACTGTCAATGCATATGTCAAGTACATAATATGTACATATTATGTTTCCCACTAAATCATTTGCAACAATGTTGCATATCTCTAAACTATCAATGTTGATAATGTAGTGAAACAATTTTACTAACACAATAAACAAATTTTTTTAGCTTACATAATTTCAATAAACAATTGATTTCAAATTAGAAAATTAGAAAAAATAATAATAATTTATGTAAAGCGAGTTTATTCGTGTGTTAATTGTTGCGTACTCTTTACAAGTATTAATAGTTTTTTCTTTCGTTTTAATACTTTTAAATAATTAAAGAAAACGTCTTTCCAATAGAGAAAATACTTATTATTTTTATTGTGTGTGGCAGCTATAAATTTAAAGATAAGAAAAAGAGCTATGTATATACATTAACTGCCAATTAAGCATTTTATTAGGTTAAGTTGTTTTCAAACATTAACAACATGATATTTTTTATTTATAAGTTATAACTACACCCTTTCACTTTTATAGGAATGTTATGTATTGTATTCCCAAAAATAAATGTAATAGTGGATAGAATGGAAAATAAAATGATTATTTAAGTATTAAATAATAATTTAAATTTACATATTTGAAGCTTCTTCAACATCTGCCAGTTATTTTGTAGTAGGACTTATGTTGTCATAAGGTAATAACAACAACGGCTATAAAATCAACAATTTTTGCATGTCATAGGAGAGTCGCTATACAACAAAGTCAAATGCCACCTTTTCACTACATTTGGATTTTATTGGAAATTTTTGTAAGTTTTTACGTTAAATTTTCGATAGTGAAACAAAAATTCCTTCTAATCAGTTTCATAGTATTTCACATGAAGCGTGAACATTTAACCCTTTAATGGCTGAACATATACCGCTAAAAAATATGAATATATATGTGTGGTGGCTTAGTGCTTATCGACCTAACAATCTTAATAATAATTGAGTTAAAAATAAATTCTTTTGTAGTATACGACTAAATATAAACAAGTAATTATGAGCCATTTCCCTTAAATCTTTCGAAATTTCATTCACAATTGGCAACTCAGTTGAACAATTCTTCTAACTGCCGAGAATTTGAAAAAAATCCAACATCAACAGAAGGATTCAAACGTGTAATACAATCAGTGTTAATGGATAGCGTATCTGAAAATATTGTGTTGTCTATACTAAAAACAGTAAAGACCAACTCACAAACTATTCTGCTTCATAAAAGACCGTAACTGCTTTAAAATCTGTTACCATTAATTCCGTATTTTTATACCCTCCACACCTCAGTGGCAGAGGATATATATAGGTTTGTCATTCCGTTTGTAACACATCGAAAAATTAATTTCCGACCCCATAAAGTACAGATCCTTATCACAGCTCGAGTTCATATAGCGATGTCCGTCTGTCCGTCTGTCCGTCTGTTGAAATCACGCTCATTCACAAAAAAAAAACATTTTGCTGGGTATGGTAACAATAATATCATTTGCCATAATTCCTAGCAGGTTGATATTTAAAACGGGTTAAATCGGTCATAATTGTGCTTAGATACGATCAAAAATACGTAGATACCTATAAAAAAACATTAAACTCAGTGTGTTTGTTGTAATATTTTAGTGGTTGAACATAATAGTTGTACAACAACATTCACAGTTCAAAAAAGGCACAAAAAAAAAATGAAAAATGGAAAGTGAAAAATTAAAAATGGAAAATGAAAAATGATAATTGAAAAATGAAAACGAAAAGCGAAAATTGATAAATGGAAAAAGGAAAATGAAAAATGAAAAATGGAAAATGAAAAACGAAAAAAGAAAAAATGAAAAACGAAGAATGAAAAATGGAAATCGGAAAATTAAAAATTAAAAATTAAAATTAAAATTAAAATTAAAATTAAAATTAAAATTAAAATTAAAATTAAAATTAAAATTAAAATTAAAATTAAAATTAAAATTAAAATTAAAATTAAAATTAAAATTAAAATTAAAATTAAAATTAAAATTAAAATTAAAATTAAAATTAAAATTAAAATTAAAATTAAAATTAAAATTAAAATTAAAATTAAAATTAAAATTAAAATTAAAATTAAAATTAAAATTAAAATTAAAATTAAAATTAAAATTAAAATTAAAATTAAAATTAAAATTAAAATTAAAATTAAAATTAAAATTAAAATTAAAATTAAAATTAAAATTAAAATTAAAATTAAAATTAAAATTAAAATTAAAATTAAAATTAAAATTAAAATTAAAATTAAAATTAAAATTAAAATTAAAATTAAAATTAAAATTAAAATTAAAATTAAAATTAAAATTAAAATTAAAATTAAAATTAAAATTAAAATTAAAATTAAAATTAAAATTAAAATTAAAATTAAAATTAAAATTAAAATTAAAATTAAAATTAAAATTAAAATTAAAATTAAAATTAAAATTAAAATTAAAATTAAAATTAAAATTAAAATTAAAATTAAAATTAAAATTAAAATTAAAATTAAAATTAAAATTAAAATTAAAATTAAACTTAAAATTAAAATTAAAATTAAAATTAAAATTAAAATTAAAATTAAAATTAAAATTAAAATTAAAATTAAAATTAAAATTAAAATTAAAATTAAAATTAAAATTAAAATTAAAATTAAAATTAAAATTAAAATTAAAATTAAAATTAAAATTAAAATTAAAATTAAAATTAAAATTAAAATTAAAATTAAAATTAAAATTAAAATTAAAATTAAAATTAAAATTAAAATTAAAATTAAAATTAAAATTAAAATTAAAATTAAAATTAAAATTAAAATTAAAATTAAAATTAAAATTAAAATTAAAATTAAAATTGAAATTAAAATTAAAATTAAAATTAAAATTAAAATTAAAATTAAAATTAAAATTAAAATTAAAATTAAAATTAAAATTAAAATTAAAATTAAAATTAAAATTAAAATTAAAATTAAAATTAAAATTAAAATTAAAATTAAAATTAAAATTAAAATTAAAATTAAAATTAAAATTAAAATTAAAATTAAAATTAAAATTAAAATTAAAATTAAAATTAAAATTAAAATTAATAATTAAAAATTAAAAATTAAAAATTAAAAATTAAAAATTCAAAATTCAAAATTCAAAATTCAAAATTCAAAATTAAAAATTAAAAATTAAAAATTAAAAATTAAAAATTAAAAATTAAAAATTAAAAATTAAAAATTAAAAATTAAAAATTAAAAATTAAAAATTAAAAATTAAAAATTAAAAATTAAAAATTAAAAATTAAAAATTAAAAATTAAAAATTAAAAATTAAAAATTAAAAATTAAAAATTAAAAATTAAAAATTAAAAATTAAAAATTAAAAATTAAAAATTAAAAATTAAAAATTAAAAATTAAAAATTAAAAATTAAAAATTAAAAATTAAAAATTAAAAATTAAAAATTAAAATTAAAAATTAAAAATTAAAAATTAAAAATTAAAACTTAAAAATTAAAAATTAAAAATTAAAAATTAAAAATTAAAAATTAAAAATTAAAAACTAAAAATTAAAAATTAAAAATTAAAAATTAAAAATTAAAAATTAAAAATTAAAACTTAAAAATTAAAAATTAAAAATTAAAAATTAAAAATTAAAAATTAAAAATTAAAAATTAAAAATTAAAAATTAAAAATTAAAAATTAAAAATTAAAAATTAAAAATTAAAAATTAAAAATTAAAAATTAAAAATTAAAAATTAAAAATTAAAAATTAAAAATTAAAAATTAAAAATTAAAAATTAAAAATTAAAAATTAAAAATTAAAAATTAAAAATTAAAAATTAAAAATTAAAAATTAAAAATTAAAAATTAAAAATTAAAAATTAAAAATTAAAAATTAAAAATTAAAAATTAAAAATTAAAAATTAAAAATTAAAAATTAAAAATTAAAAATTAAAAATTAAAAATTAAAAATTAAAATTAAAAATTAAAAATTAAAAATTAAAAATTAAAAATTAAAAATTAAAAATTAAAAATTAAAAATTAAAAATTAAAAATTAAAAATTAAAAATTAAAAATTAAAAATTAAAAATTAAAAATTAAAAATTAAAAATTAAAAATTAAAAATTAAAAATTAAGAATTAAAAATTAAAAATTAAAAATTAAAAATTTAAAATTAAAATTAAAAATTAAAAATTAAAAATTAAAAATTAAAAATTAAAAATTAAAAATTAAAAATTAAAAATAAAAAATTAAAAATTAAAAATTAAAAATTAAAAATTAAAAATTAAAAATTAAAAATTAAAAATTAAAAATTAAAAATTAAGAATTAAAAATTAAAAATAAAAATAAAAATTAAAAATATCTAGCTAATTCAGATAAAAATATTTTAAAATTTGCTTTTTAAATATTAATATCTGTAGAACCAAGAATCAGTTGATTTTTTTTTGAATTATCAAGAATTATCCCAAAACATTCTAGGGATCAAACTTCGGGTGTTATAATGCTGGCAGAGTTATATAATGGATTTCATTAGGGGTTTTCTACTCTGGTAAAAGAAAAATAATGCAGGCCAACAGGAAAAGAAATTAACTTAAAATTTAATTGGTATTCGAAATTTAAATTTTCTTGTTTATAAATTATTTAGATAAATTTCTAATTTATTTGTCTTTGAGAGCGTAATTTAATAAATAATTAATTTAATATTATAACTTTTGTTAAAATAAATGAAAACAACAAAAAGTAAAAATAACAGATACTTAAAAAGTTCCTCATTAAATCATGGTCTTGTATAAAAGTTCTTGTATGATAGTTATGCGAAAGATTGGTCAATGATATCGTAGGTCCACTAATATCGGAAAAAACAAATCGGTTGGAAAATGTAACAAAAAAAAAAAATAATAATAAATAAAATGGGTCGCAAAGGGTTAAAGCTTATTACTCTTGTAGCTAAATATGTATATAAACATTTTATTCTTAAACTAGTATGTCTTGTCGGGCTTAGTTACGAATTATGGAGACTTATTGACGTGTATGTTTTCATAATCAATTTTCCTACGAAGATTTTATTGTGCAATTATAGCATTTTATTTTTTATTTTCGTTATTTCAACGACTGCTGATAAAAAAATATATTGTTTGTTTTCTCGGTCTTCCTACTGAGAAAAACATGGATTTTCCAAATTAAGTCCGGCAACACTTGGCCTTGTGTTTAGAACATCATTTGGAAATTTTTTCTTTTAGCGATTTCTCTTTTGGCGATTTTTGATTTTGGCAATTTTTGAATTCGGCGATTCGGCCCATATTTTCCATGACTACTCACATTGGTAATTAATGTACTTGTCAAAAGTTTCCAGACTGTCGTTTTCATAGTACTTCATATATTTTTTGTATATGAGGTGCCACGCCCACTAATCCTATCCCGCCCATTTTTATCTGACTACTCACATTAATATCCGATGGGTTCGTACAAAGTGTTAAGCTTTCCATTTTATAGTTTCCAAGTTATATGATATTATATATCTGCTTTATATGGGCGGTGCCATGACCACTGCTCCTATCACGCCCATTTATTGTTCGGCTAATCCCATGAATAACTTATGGACTGATGCAATGTCCCAATGCTCCCACTATTACAGTGCTCCAGATATACGACATTAAATATTTATGTTATCTGACTATTCGCATTAATAATAAATGACCTCAGACAAATTTGAAAAGCTATCTCTGCCATACTACACGCGATATATGATATTGAATAATGGTTTAGCTTCCTATAAGCTATAAACAAACAAACAAACATACATACATCCTTTCGCTTATATGTATATACATATATGTATATATAGATTTCAATATTTAGCTCGCTAATAATGTGGGCTGTGGAAATATAATGTGTGAAAAATGTTGCTTTTAATTTACATGAATGTTTCAGCAACATAAATCATTATTTACCTTAACCAAAGTCCCTTCGCTCAAACTCCGAAAATTGCTCTCTTTAAAGATATATGGTAAATCGGAAGTTTATTTTATACGCGTTGTTGTTTATTGACATGTTTAAACATGTATTTCTATATGTGAGTCATGTTGCAGACCTTTGACTGACATGACTTTGTGCTGCTGTTTGTAACTACCAAAAATATTTGACCTAGATCCATCTTTTATTATACCGATCGAATCAGAATCACTTTCGAGTCGATTTAACGATGTCCGTCCGTCCGTCCGTCCGTCTGTGTGTCCATGTAAACCTTGTAATCAAACTGTAGGTCGCAATTATGAATACATTTTGACGAAATTCGGTATATAAGCTTTCGTCGGCCATAGGATTCATGCTGTTGAAATTGGTGAGAGTCGGTCCATGTTCAGACCTAGCCCCCATACAAATGACCCCTATGAAGTTGACGTTAATTGCCATAAGATCCAAATTGTCGTATAGATCTTAGTCAAATTGGGTTTGCATGTGTTTATTACATCCATTAATGAGTAGTCCGAAAACGATCCCTATGGGATAACTCTTAGTCATAGGTCCCATATAGAGCTGCTTCCCGATCTTCACTTAAAACTATAAAAAAAAACAAAAATATTGCACTGATTCATCTCAGTGTATCGTATAGTCGGTCTAGACCGACTATAATTTTCTTACTTGTTTCTATATACATATGTTTATAAGCAAAGACATAAAAACACTTTAATTAACACAATTTGGCCTCTGTCTGTATTCGGAGTCTGTGCAAAATAAAATTGGGCGAAACAATACCACTTTCTATATACTTATTGATTGTTATACTAAAAATTATAAAAATAAGAAGACATTTTGTGTCGCCTAGTCACAGAAGTGTTTTGTTTTCTTTTTTACTTCCAACATGCCTAATGTTTAAAAATACAAACTGCATGGAAAAAATTCGATGTATGTTGCGGCAAAGTGTTGGACACATTTTTGACAAATTAGCTCTACCAAGTATTTGAGCTAATTTTAAACACTTTGAAATCATTGCGTGGTCAGGATATAATGAGTTTGTGCTGATGACTGCAAATATAAAAAAAAATTGATCTAGAGCCACCTTTTATTATACGGATCAACTCAAAATGTCCTTGAAGTGCTTTTTCGATGTCCGTCAATCTGTCTGTCCGTCTGTCACTTAAATTTATCATAATACAATAAATTTTATAGATTTTCCCAAATGTACGTTTAATATGTTTTG